>JBBPBX010034738.1:0-13378 GCA_038048925.1 Garcialebias charrua
ATCACTGCTGTTCATTGTTCTTTAGTTTTAGCAGGTCGCTTTCGTAAATGAGCCCATGAGGTTCAAAAGATTTACCTGACTAAATAAAGGTTGAATGAATGAATGAATGTATGAGGTAGTTGATATTGGTATAGGTAAAGTGGCATATGCAATAAGGCTAGTAAAATATATATATATATCAGCAGTAGTTTGGCAGCACGGTGGCACAACTGGTAGAGCTGCTACCTCTCAGCAAGCAGGTCCCCGGTTCAAATCCCGGTCTGGGGGCCTTTCTGGGTGGAGTTTGCATGTTCTCTCCGTGCATGCGTGGGTTTTCTCCGGGTGCTCCGGTTTCCTCCCACAGTCCAAAAACATGCATGTTAGGCTGATTGGTAACTCTAAATTGACCCTGGGTGTGAGTGAGACAGGTCCCTCTTGTAAATGAGTCCCCGTGGCTCAAAGAGGCTAGCCTGTATAAATAAAGGTTGAATGAAAAAGTAGTGTAGATATAAAAAGTAGTGTAAATGTAAACAGTAGTATTGAATGTAAACAGTAGTAATAAATGTAAACAGTGAATGTAAACAGTAGTATGACTATAGGCAGTAATGTAATACAAACATTAGTGCAAATATAAGAAGTAGTGCAAACTGAATGAGCACATGACCGTGAGTTGAGTGAATAACCCGTTTTGATGACACAGAGTCCAGTGTTAAAATCTTTGTGTTGTGTGGTAATGTGTGAAAGTTTTTTGTGTTAAGGCAGTACAAGTGGGAGGGAGGGCAGAGCAGGTAGAGAGTTAAGCATCCTGACTGCCTGATGAACAGAGCTGTCATTTAGTCTGCTGGTTCGAGCCTGGAGACTCCTCAGTCTCCTCCCTGAAGGCAACAGGCTGAAGCAGCTGTGTAGTGGGTGTGTGGGATCACCTGCCATGCAGAGGGCTTTCCGAGTGAGGCGGTTGCTGTGTAAGTCCTGTAGTGAGGGGAAGGAGGTGCCGACAATCTTCTCAGCTGCTCTCACGATGCGCTGGAGGCTCTTGCGGCAGGATGCAGTACATGCACCAAACCACACCGTGATGCAGCTGGTCAGGACACTTTCTATGGCACCCCTGTAGAAGGTGCACATGATGGGGGTTGGAGCTCCAGCCCTTTTCAGCTTGCGGAGAAAGTAGAGGTGCTGGTGAGCCTTCTTGGCCAGTGATGCAGTGTTCCTGCTCCAGGACAGGTCCTCTGAGACGTGCACTCCCAGGAACTTGGTGCTGTCCACTCTCTCCACTGTGGTGCTGTTGATGGTCAGAGGGGCATGTTGGGCATCCCTCTTCCTGAAGTCCACAACAATCTCCTTTGTCTTCTCCACGTTGAGAGTGAGATTGTTGTGTCCGCACCACAAGGCCAGGCGGCTCACCTCGTTCCTGTAGTCCGTCTCATCGTTGTTGCTGATGAGACCCACCACTGTTGTGTCGTCCGCAAACTTGATGAAGTGGTTGGAGCTGTATGATGGTGTGCAGTCGTGTGTTAGCAGGGTGAATAGAAGGGGGCTCAGCACACATCCTTGTGGGGCTCCTGTATTCAATGTGATGGTGCTGGATGTGTTATTCCCGACCCGTACTGCCTGTGGTCTCCCGGTCAGGAAGTCTAGCAGCCAGTTACACATTGAGGTGTTCAGCCCCAGACTGTCCAGTTTAAGGATGAGCTGTTGGGGGATGATGGTGTTGAATGCCGAGCTGAAGTCGATGAACAACATTCTGACATAGGAGTCTTTCGTGTCCAGATGTGTGAGAGCTGTGTGGAGGGCAGAGGAGATGGCATCGTTGGTTGAGCGATTAGGCCGATATGCAAATTGGAAGGGATCCAGGGAGGCAGGGAGGACAGATGTGATGCTTTTCATGACTAACCGTTCGAAGCACTTCATCAGGATGGGGTGAGTGCTACTGGACGATAGTCATTGAGGCAGGAGGGCGTTGCCTTCTTTGGGACAGGGATGATGGTGGTGGCTTTGAAACAGGTGGGGACGATGGCCTGACTCAGCGAGATGTTAAAGATGTCCGTGAAGACCGCTGCGAGTTCTCCTGCACAGTCCTTCAGCACACGACCAGGTATGTTGTCAGGACCAGAAGCTTTCCGGGCGTTGATCTTGATGAATGATCGCCTCACGCTGTCTGAGGACAGCGCCAGCACCTGGTCATCGGGAGAGGGGGTGAGTTTTTGTGCAGGTGTGCTGTTACATGCCTCAAACCGAGCAAAGAAGTCATTCAGTTCATTCAGCGTAGAGGTTGTGCTGTCACAGGTCTGTGGGGATGGTTTGTAGTTTGTGATGGTCTGTATTCCCTGCCACAGACTCCGTGTATCCTTGCTGTCCTTGAAGCGGTGAGCTATTTTCCTGGAATACTGCTTCTTGGCCTTTCTGATGCCCCGGGCCAGGTTGTTTCTGGCTGTCCTCAGGCCCACCTGATCTCCCGCTGTGAAGGCAGCATTCCTGGCTCTCAGGAGTCTGTAAACCTCTGCTGTCAGCCATGGCTTCTGATTTGCCCGAACAGTGATGGTTTTGAGGTTGGTTACATCATCAATGCACTTGGTGATGTATGAACATACAGTGTCTGAGTACTCCTGGAGACATGTGTTGTTGTTTGTGGTAGCAGCTTCTTTGAACATACCCCAATCTGTGGTGTCAAAACAGTCCTGGAGTGCCTCTGAAGACCCCTCTGGCCACACTCGTATCTGCTTGCGGACTGGTTTTGTGACTTTCACCAGTGGCCTGTATGCTGGTGTAGTAATATAGGCGGGCGGTCAGTTTACTGACCTACCTATATTTTAGATGAAAAGGTTTGAGCAGATTTTATCTACACAAATCTATCATTAATATTCGCGAGTTCACCCTTTTTCCGGATTAAATTGCTTTGACTGTGACTAGACAAAATGTAATTTCACGAGAGACTTCAAAACTTATGTTGGTCCACCAGAAAATAGACCTTTTATTGAAACAATCATAAAAGTACATTAAACATTTGTATCGATATTAGCTCTGATTTACTAACTACTGTAGGCAAAAATTCAAATTAAAAACAAACAGACAGTTAGGGTCTAACTTACTGTTGGCACATTTACTTAACAGATTAATGGCTTAAGAAAAATAAGATTAAGGAGGAAGAAGTGAAAATTGAAAGCTAAGTTCAAAGGGGACCTCAGATGTATTTTTTAAAATTTTATGGTATTTCTGTGGGATATCCAGACCCTATTCCTTCAATTTAATGCACAAAATAATTATTAGATAATCAATTATACCCTTTTTAATTCTGCCATTTTTAACTTTCGTTTTGAACGACCGGTTTCTGATAGAAGTTCTGAAGTCCACGCCCTTCAAAGATCTGTTTACGCCCTCTGTAACAGCCAGTATCTGTAATGTGTTGTTGTTTTAAAATTAGCTCTTTTTTTATTACTCATTTGACTTACTGTTAGTGCTAGCTTAAGATAACTTACCGAAACCCGTCTGAGCGCGCCGCAATTTGCTGCTCCTTTTAGCATGAGACCACCCGAATCCGATGCTAATGTTAGCTTGTTCCTCTTCCGGTGTTCGCCAGCTCCGCTCGTTGCACGCGGAGATTTTGGGAGTTATCGCTGTTCCAGTCAAGACAACACAAAGTTCACCAAGTGTCTCCCGTAAATTAATCCGTAAGGAGAAGGTCCTCGCTGCTGCGAGGCTGCTGCAAGGCTGCAACGAGGCTGTACAATTGAAGCTCCGCTCCATCCGCCAGAAGCAGTGTCCCGTTGCCGCCGGTCCCTATGCCGGGAGTCCGCTCGTTTAATTTTTGCCGGCTGCGCGTTGGGAGCGATCGCAAATACACTAAAAATTGAACTAAAACATAAAAATAACAATTATACTTTATTTATAAAGCCATTTAAAAAAAACACAGCTGCAACAAAGTGCTGTACACATGAAATTAAGAACATATAAACAAAAGATGAGATGAAATCATGAAAAACAACAGTCATGTGTTTAATACAGAAGTGGGTTGAGCCTAACCAGGGGTTGCTAGGTGAGGGGCTGGACTCAGGTTTGAGGTGATTGGCTACGGCTTGTGACGTCAATAACTGCAGGAAGTGTGAATCCAGGTGTATTTATCAAAAATAAATAAATCTACTTAGAGTAAATAAACCACTGGGTGCATTTTTTTGGCACAAGGACTGTTTTTTTATGAAGTAAATACCCAAAGTTGAGTAAAAAAAACATTAAAAAGTGAATTTTGCATCTGTGGTCCCCTTTAAAGGAAGTTAATTATTTTGAAATGACAGGGTGACACTTTTCCCCACACGAGTAAACAGCTGGGCTCCTGCACGTTCAGCCCACATCCACGACTCGTTACCTGTTGACGCTTCGTCTCTGTAGATAAGAGTTGAGAAATCTGGACACTCAATGGATTGTTTTGTCCAACAGCCGTCCAGTTGAAACTTCAGCGTGTGTGATGCTGATTCCACGATACGAGGAAACTCACCTCTCTCGGCAGGAAACAAGGCCAGCTCCTGACTGAGCTTTCAAAATAAAACTCCCAGAAAACAAATTCTTTCAGAAATGAGTGAATGAGGCACAGTAAGACCTTACTGTAACTCTGCTGAGAATGTAGGTCTAATTGACATTTGACCAGGACATTCACCAGCTTCCAGAGAAAACCAAGTTGTTTAGTTAGTTCTCTCCAACGCACTAAAGTCCAAACGGAAGTAAGACTTTATATGGAGGGCGGAGTCTGCCCACCTCCTGAATGGCTACTGGCTGGTTTAACAAAATAACGGATGGATTTTTCATCCCATAGGCAGAAGGTCTCTGAAGGACAGTAGGAAAACTTGTTTATAGAATCGGCCAGATGGCCGCTTGTGAGCACAGAGAAAATTATGGCTAACTTCACAGACAACACAAAAGAAGCTGCAAGTTAAAAGTTTACCCTGAACTTGTGCCTTATGGTACATCCAGACCAAACAGCGTTTCAACTTCCAAAAAGCTCGTCACGCACGCAAGTGGACACACTTGGTGTCCAGACCAGAACGCCAGAACGCGAAACTGCTGCGGGGTGTGTGGGAGGAGCTTACCGGTATACCGAGTCCTCACTGCACTCCGCCAGGCGAGGAGCTTTTTATTTCTGTCTCTGTAGAGCAGACTTGACTGGTCGTGAAGGACTTGTCGCGAACACACAGCTACAATGAGTTTCTCTTCCATAGTCCATGACTCCGCGGGTTTTTTCTGTGTCCCACAAACAATACGTCACATAGTTGCGCAATCGTTTCCGCGTCACATAGGGACTCTCCCCCTCTCCCCCTGACCCCCTCTCTTCTCCCCCCGACTCTCCCTGATCAACCAATCAGGGAGAGTTGAACGGCGTTTGAATGTTTGAACCGCAAAATCTTCAGCTAAATCAACGTGTGCTTTGGAGGCTGACGCGGGTTCACGTGCACGGAAAAACGCTTTCCATCACGCTCAACACGCACGTGACGTGACGCCCGACGCCAAGACGCGGCTGGAAGCGCGTCCCCCATTGACTTTGCATGTAAGCTGGACGCTCCTGCCGTTGAAACGCTGTTAGGTGTGAATGCACCATTAGATTCAAAGCCTGCTTGTTCTGCAGAAATAAACCAGCAGAAGGGTCAAACTCATGCAAGTAACAGATCATCATTAAATGACAAAAGTATACTGTTGATCAATTCTGAATTAACATACATTAAAAGAACGTTCTTTCTGATTGATTGGTGTCCATTAATTCAAAATAATTGTAACAAAATAGTGTCCACTTATCTCCTTCAGAGTTCAAGAAAAGTGTAAACACTCAGAGTTTCAGAGAGATGTGAAGAGGCTTAAATCCCATAACAGACACGAGAGTGCTGTATTGCTAGACTGGCTTTAGCATAACACAGATATGATCAGAAGCACCGATGTGGGGGAGGGCCTTGTAAGCTCCTTTCATGGTGGTGTAAACTTGGTCCAGTGTATTTTTGCCTCTTGTTGGAAAGTTTATGTTTCTGTATGTTTTTGGAAATACACTCTTTAAATCTGCTTGGTTGAAATCACCAGCCATGAGGAAAAAAGCATCAGGGTGGGCTGTTTGCTGCTCACTGATGTGCAGATATAGTTCATTCAGTGCCTCACCTCTAACTTTGCTGCTGGAGCTTGGAGGAATATATACAGCAACGATCATAACAGCTGTAAATTCCCTCGGTAAATAGAACGGTCTGCATTTAATAGTCATAAACTCCACTAAAGGTGAGCAGTGTTTGTAGACCACAGCAGCATCCAGACACCATGCGTTGTTGATGTAAACACAGAGCCCCCCTCCGCATGTCTTACCTCCCTCGTTGAGAGCACGGTCCGCTCTGTAGCATGTTAGCCGCTCGAGCTGAATAGCATGGTCCGGAACGTTGTTATTAAGCCACGTTTCCGTGAATACAAACACACAACAGTCTCTCACAGTCTTTTGTGTCGTTCGTAGCAGGCGTATATAATCCAGTTTATTGTCCAAGGAGCGTGCGTTAGCCAAAACCATGGATGGAATAGCCGGCTTGTGTGGGCTAGCTGCTAGCCTAGCTCCGATACCTCCGCGCTTACCCCGCTTCTGCTTCCTGTCACGCCGCTTGTGGCGCTTCCACTGCGGGCGCGATGAAGGGAGGCTCTGTGCTGACTTCCAGAGCAGGCCGTAGTCACGTAGCTTCTCCTCGAGTTTGCTGTTTATTCCCAAATGAGCGGTTTTTCCGATATCAAGCAGGAACTCACGGCTATACTTGCGTTCTTGAACACGTAGACATGACGAAGACGTGCCGGCACATTGCTGCTTGATAACAAGATAACATGCAAACTCCACCGTGAAAGGTCCCTGGCCAGGATTTGATCCAGTGACCTTCTCACTCAGAGGCAACAGCTCTACCAACTGAGGCTCTGTGCTATATAGTTAGCTTGATATATTTTTAGGCACATTGACCATGAACAGGAATGGCTCGCATTTAACAAGTGTGAAGTAATATCACAGAGTTTTCAAAGAGTAATGTTGTAAGTGCAATGGTTCAAGTGTGGAACTCACAAACCCACACCCTCACATGGAACTGCCTTAACTGGAAGTCTCAGTAGATAATGAAACTCACAGAATGTAATCACTGGATGAACATCTATAACTGAGCAGCTTTTAGAGTCAATCAATTTCAAGATGGCCACCACAGCTAATCAAATTTAGCCAACACTAAAATGGTGACAATGTAGTCAGTTTTAGGGTTAAATTTGACGTGGTAGCTCTGCTAGCTAGTTCTCCTTGTTGTCCATGTGGGGTTTGTCCTCACACAGACCAAAACCCCTCTGTTTGGTTCTTTGTAAAATATACATTTTCACCACAGATGTGAGTGGTTGTTCGTGTCCCTGTAATGAACTGGAGACCTGTCCATGTGTCCCTGCGATGGACTGGAGATTTGTCCATGTGTTCCTCCAATGGACTGGCTAGGGATGGGGCAGATCCGATCCAGTATCGGTATCGGCCTCCGATACCAGCATAATTTACGTATCGGATTTTCCAATCCATCCTGCCGATATTTCCGATCCATGATGCACATTGGCTTCAAACTATGGAATGAATTTCTTGTGTTGTCTTTCCCATAATGCTTAGCGGTATTAGTGTTCTGGCCGTACCATGAGTGATATGGTAGTCTGTGATATAGACCTGCCTCTTGTGTGTTATTAAAGTTTGGGTGTTTCCTGTTGTGAGGCTCATAGTGTCTTCATTGGGTTTAACTCACACAATGTTAAGACGGTACTCACAGAATATGGTGTTACACATGTGCTCTCCGTTCAAGAAATTCATTTAGCCTCATATAAAATCAGTGATGATGATGATATCGGAACTGGATCGGTATTGGCCGATACCCAGAGTTAAGTATCGGGACCAGATTGGAAGTAAGAAAATGTGGATCGGTTCATCCCTACTGGAAACCTGTCCATGTGTCTCTGCGATGGACTGGAAACCTGTCCATGTGTCCCTGCGATGGACTGAATTATCCATCCATCTTTTATCTTTTACCCGCTTCTTCCATTTTGGGTCACGGGGGTCGCCGGTGCCCATGTCCAGCTATCACTGTGAGGGGCGGGGTACACCCTGGACAGGTCTCCAGCCCATCACAGGGACACACAGAGACAAACAACCATTCACTCTCTCACTCACACCTAGAGACAATTTAGAGTTACCAATCAGTCTAACATACATGTTTTTGGACTGTGGGAGAAAACCAGCGTATGCACAGAGAACATACAAACTCCTGGACTGAACTAACAACTATAAATTCCCATGAACTCAGTTGGACAGTGTCCAGTTAATAAAGTTCAGGGCAGCCATGTTGTTGCTGTACATTCAGTGGTTACTTCATGAGAAGTACGACCCAGCGGCAGTGTTTTGGAAGATATTTTACTAACACAAGGCAAGAAGGGCCTCTCCTTTGATGGGCGGCGGCACGCTGTTTGAACTGGAGCGGGGCTCCTTCCTGCGCATGCGCCGTGCTGCGGTCCGGGGAGGACCGAGGAGCGGAGTTAACGGGCTCCATGGAGCGAGATGTCTCTGAAGCAGAGTCCTCCGTGTCTTCTTGTCCACGATGATCTGTAGGAGGTCAGGAAGATGCGTGTGTGTGTCCACATGAGCACTTTGATGCGTGTGTGCGTCCACATGAGCAGTTTGCTGCTCGCCGTCAACTTCTTCCTGCCGCCGCTGCGAGCTCAGGGTGAGTGTCCGATTATGGATGCCTCAGTGCGATGTGGGCTTTCCATGCGTTTCCTATGGCTGATGCGACGCCGCGACGAGCTGCTGGGAAGCAGCCCAGCTGGTTCTGTTGGGTTCTGGACGTGTTGTCGTGTTGTGTCTGTGACAGCTGGTTCTGGACGTGTTGTTGTGTTGTGTCTGTGACAGCTGGTTCTGGACGTGTTGTCGTGTTGTGTCTGTGACAGCTGGTTCTGGTTCTGGTTCTGGACGTGTTGTTGTGTCTGTGACAGCTGGCGTGGCCGCTTCTTGTGTTCAGAAATCTGACAAATGGAAAACTTTTGCTTCTCGGCGCACGTCACGCGCAGAGTTTTCATAAAGTTTCAATTATCTTCACAGTCTTTGAATATATTTGAGCAGAACTTTTTTTAAAAATAAATAAAGTTTTAATCAGGCAAATGTCTGGCTGTCGCCGGCTCAATGTGTATATTTCCTGTAATTAAAGATAAAGTAACTTTATTTTGTGATTCATGGACAGTGATGACGTGTTTCCGTCCATGTTCTGGTTCTGTTGGACTTCACATCCTGTCAGGTCTGTTCTGCTGTGAGGTCCACGTTGTTGTGAGGGTCCTGTTGTCCCCTGGGACACAGCTGGACAGGGAGGACACACAGGACGGGCTGGGGGACTGTTAAAGACAAAGAGACCAAATAATCAACAATTATTTTATATAAACTCCTTTTAGGCTGCTGCCAAACACTAAAGCGGGTAATCATGTTTTTGCATTTGTCTGTTAGCAAAATATTTCAGGAAGGTGTGGACAGATTTGAATTGAACTCTTAAAGTATTCATCGTGTCTTATTCTGATTAATTTAAGGTGACAATCCAAGATGGCTGCCACAACAAACAAACACAGACATGGCTCCTGATCCAGATGGAGCTGAAGTCTGGGGTGGTAGTAGCTGAGACTGACCCCCAGCACATATGCAGAAAGACCTGGGGCCTCATGTACAAAGACTTGCGTAGATTTCTTACTGAAAAGTCACGTACGGACAAATCCAGAAAAGTGTCCACGCACAAAAAAATCCAGATTTATCAAACTGTGCGTACACCGAATCCACGCACATTCCTTATGTACAACACAATCAACGTGGAATTCAGCGCACATGAGAGAGTGGCCGACTCCGCCTTTGACACGCCTCCGTATGAATATGCAAAGTCATTCAAATATGCCATGCACGACAGGAATGTCGTCTCTGCTCCATTGCAAATCATGTCGGAACGTGGAAAAAAGAGGAACTTCACGGACTGTGAACAGGAATCACTTCTGAGTGAGGCAGAGAAGCACGGAAAAAGGTTTTATTCGGCACGCCTAGCGCAAAACATACCATCCACTTTTAAACAAGAAGTTGACCCATCTGCTCTAACATGCCTGTATAGGTTAGTGGTGAGCGCGCCCGCCCTTCGTCCCAAAGGTCGTGAGATCGACTCCCCCTTGGTACAACGTTTTTTTTTTCATTCCAGATTTAAAGAACACAGGAAAACTATTTAATAAAACAACAAGAAATAGAACAATACATGAAATGAAAGGAAGCAGACGATTTCTTGTTTTGTAAATAGTTTTCATGTGTATTTAAATCTGGAACGAAAAAAAAAAAGAGAAACGTTGTACCATGCGAGATTCGAACTCATGACCTTTGGAACTAAAGGCAACCGCGCTACACACTGACCTAAACGTAGGCGTGTTGGTACAGCTTGGTTAACTTCTTATTTAAAGAAATCACATCTCATTGTTGTCAATATCGTTGCCACTATTTGGCGCATGCTTTTATATCCACTCATCTAATTGCGTCCATGTGGATGTAATAATTGTTAATCATGTGTGTTTGGTGGGATTTATGATTATTTTCATATCATGGACACAGTTTCTCTGAATAACCTGTAAGTGTCGCCAAAGGAACAATAACCACAGAAACGTGCGTACGCAAGCAGGGGAGCAGCCGTGGATTTGTACGTGGATGCGCAGATATTCCCGTTCATATCAGATTTGATACATACGCCACTTTGCGTGGAAAGTGACGTGCGCAATGTTTTTGTGCGTGCGCACGGTTGATACATGAGGCCCCTGGAGTCTACCCTGACTGTCTCATGGACACTTGCATGGGTTTTAATGAACCTTGGGCGATGTGCATCTGGAGTCAGCTCAGTTCAATATGGCCGCCACAGCTAATCAGTGTTGGCTAACACAATAATGGCTCAGTCACTTTTACAACCAATCTGCTCCAGTGTGAGGTGGTAGTACCTGAGAGTCATTCTCAACACACTGAGCTTTAAAACATGTAGTGCCCCTTAATTGTTGGGATTACGTTCCAGACCCCACCACCACCACCACCACCACCACAATAAGTGAAAAACCGTGAAATATGGACAATATTGTATATAATAATAATCATTTTATTTAAAAGTGCCTTTCAGGACACCCAAGGACACTTCACAGCAAGAAACATATCACAGAGATTGTGTAAAACCAAACAACAAGCACAGTGCAGACATCAAGAGAATAAATTGAAATATAAATTACATAAATAATATAAAATACAAAGTACATTTAGTAAAGTTAATGATAAGCTAAGTCTAAGTCTTCAGTATTTATATTTATTTTAGTTATCTATTTTAGTATTTATATTTATTTTAGCATTTATATTAGCCTGGTTAAAACCACACCCTGTCCTTCACTTTGCTTCTGACTAGGGTCTGGCATTCCTCCCATAGAAAACGATTTCTCCGTTCGATTTTTGAACGGACCAATCAGAGAACAGAAGGCGGAGTTTTGTTAGCTTAGCCTGGCGAGGTCCAGGCTATTCAGATAAAAAGCTCAGAAACCACTCGGTGGATATTTTTTCTGCTACCAGTGTGTAATTATATGTCTTTAATTTACTGACTGTTGGCCTGGATGAAACATTTGAGATAAAATTCGATTTTTTATCATTTATTTTCGTAGCGCACCCTGAGGCTGTTTGGAAAATGTCAAACCGAAACTATTTAAATCCAGCAGATTTGACCATTTTGTGAATTGATTTAGGAACTGTTAAGCTCAGGAACACTTCTGATATAACGTCAGCTAAGAAATATAGTTTTTCTCAGGAAAGAAATAATAGTTTTTTACCTTGTTTTCTGGAAAATTCCTTCGTGGCGGCAGCCATTTTAACTGACGACGTCAGTCAACGTCGTTCAAAACTCCGCCTTCTGTTCTCTGATTGGTCCGGTAATCCGCCAATCTGCCTTCTGTTCTCTGATTGGTCCGGTCAAAAATCGACCGGAGAAATCGTTGTCTATGAGACAAATCCCAGACCCAGCAGTGAAGGGAAATAGAATTGAGCGGAGCTGTGCAGGAATGGCGAGGGCCAGGCTAGGTTGATAGTATTATTGATTTTACTTGATTTTATCACTTGTTTTATTTATTTATTTTTTTATTTTTTTAAGCAGGCCTATTCTGCCTCCACATGATTCTGTCTTTAATCTTAGTTGATATTTATTTTAGCATTTTTATTTATTTTAGCATTTATATTTATTTTAGTACAGTATTTATATTTATTTTATTTATTTTAGCATTTATATTTATTTTAGTACTGTATTTATATTTATTTTAGTATTTATATTTATTTTAGTACTGTATTTATTTTAGTATTTTATTAATTTTATTTTAGTATTTATATTTATTTTATTTATATTTATTTTGAGGCTTTATAAACTGCTCCCACGCTCTTATAATGTTCTAAACTCTTAAACCTACATCATTTTAACAACATATGTACAGTATATGTACGGTACAGTACTGCAAAAATTTACTCACCAGCTCTGCAGGACAGCAGCTTGGTTCTGGTCTGGCAGACCTACGCTGCTGGTTCTGGTTTGATTCGTGTCGGTTCTTTGCAGCCCTTGAGCACTGTGCTTTTGGAGCTGGGCCTTCGGATGGCCAGCATGGGTCCACACAGTGATCGAGATTGAGTCCATATCCGGGTGGGGTAATCTCGGTGGGCTCTGGAGAGAACGCCAGACCTCCGGGGTGCCGTCTCGATCAGAAGGCCTCGCGGGCCAGCGGCGCCACTCAGATTCATGATCCGTTTCTCATCCGGTTCCCGGTCAGTTCCATGCAGCTCTCTGTATCCGCTGGACGCTGAAGTCACTGTGAATAAGAACCAAACTTTTTGGGCTCAGATCAAAACTTTCCCTCCATTTCAGCAGAAGATAACAGCTGGAAGCACGGTTGGGTCTTCTGGGTAATGTAGTCCTTTGAGTGGTGATAGTGTAAGCTTATTGAGAGACAACTACAAAATGGCCTGTCCAAAGTATTGAAAAATTTCATTATGTTTTTAATGTGCTATCCTAGTGAATAATATTAAAGTTGACAATAGTGTGTCGTGAACAATCTTATTTTGAAAAACCACAAAACGGTGAGTCCGCAAAAGTTGAACGGTGAAGTAGCGAGGGACTGCTGTACAGAATGAGATTATGCAGTTATTTACAGGTTCGACCCAAACAGTTCAACATGGTCATTTTTTTTAGTAAGTTTAGTTAGATAGTTTAGTTAGTTTTAGACCATGGTCTAAAACAGTGGCCTGAAAGGTGGCAGGTGACAGACATTCCTTCAGGCCTTCTCGCAGCAGCAGTAAAAACCTTTTGGAGTCTGCAGAAAAAGA
>JBBPBX010034738.1:14191-27308 GCA_038048925.1 Garcialebias charrua
ATTACCATACCATACCATACCAGCTTTATTTATAGAGCACTTTAAACACCTACAGGACCAAAGTGCTGTACACACAACAAAACAATCACAATCAGGTAATAAAATGATTAAAATAAATAAGAGTCACATAATAAAAGTTGAGGAATCATACAATCAGATAAAACAAGCGACTAAAATTATTAAAAGTCAACATCGCAGATGGTGTCATAGGCCAGGGAGAAGAGATGGGTTTTAAGAAGAGATTTAAAAACAGACAGGGAAGAGGCCTGTCTGATGTTCAAGGGAAGGTTGTTCCACAGTTTAGGAGCTGCCACAGCAAAAGCACGGTCTCCTCTGAGCTTGCGTTTTGTCTTTGGGACACTCAGGAGCAGCTGATCACATGACCTGAGGGATCGAGAGGGTGTGTATGGCTGCAGCAACTCGGACAGATAGGGCGGGGCAAGACCATTTTGCGCTTTAAAAGCAAATAAAAGAACTTTAAAATGAATCCTGGAATGTACGGGCAGCCAGTGCAGGGAGGTTAAAACAGGAGTAATGTGGTCAAACTTTCGTGTGCCAGTTAAAAGTCGTGCAGCGGCGTTCTGTACCCTCTGAAGCTGAGAGATACACGAATCACTGATTCCTATATAGAGTGCATTACAGTAGTCCAGCCGTGTGGTCACAAAGGCGTGAACTACTGTTTCAAAATGCTGCTTGGAAAGAATTGGCTTCACCTTAGCCAGCTGCCTCAGGTGGAAAAAACTAGTTTTAACAACTGCTCTGATGTGGTTTTCTAATTTTAGTCCGGCATCGATCTTGACCCCCAGGTTTGTAACAATAGGTCTGATGTATTGAGCCAAGGAACCAACATTGACCTTGGGAGTCTCAGTGGAGCTTCCAAAAACCATCACCTCAGTCTTCCCCTCATTAAACTTTAAAAAGTTCACAGCCATCCAGGCTTTGATGTCCTCCAGACATGAAAACAGAGGGGCCAGAGAGTTGGAGTCCTTTTTCTGAAGCGGGACATAAATCTGCGTATCATCCGCATAACAATGAAAGGAGATCCCATATTTTCTAAGAATGGAGCCAAGAGGGAGCAGGTACAGTGTGAAGAGGAGGGGGCCTAAGACTGAGCCCTGAGGAACCCCACACAGAAGAGGAGCAGAGGAGGACACATGGTCACCAAGGCGGACACAGAAAGTACGGTCGGCTAAGTAGGACCTAAACCAGTTCAGTGCTGCACCGCTGACACCCCCCCATTGTTTCAAACGACATAGTAAGATGTCATGGTCCACGGTGTCAAAAGCAGATGATAAATCTAAAAGCAGGAGGACAACACTGTCACCATAGTCTGTTGCTAAAAATATGTTGTTAAAAACCTTTAAAAGAGCAGATTCTGTACTGTGCAGAGCTGTATAATGCATAATGACATAATAATGCAAGTACAATCTCCCAACGATCCATAAACTTGGGGTGTCTATGAGTGCGCACCTAATTCTCCAGCTCCCCGGGCACTTTCTATGGCTGCTCACTGCACCACCTGGTGGTGGTTGGGTTAAATGCAGAGACGAATTTCATCTGTGCATGGGAAACATACACAGATGACAAAAAAGGACATTATTATTATTATTATTAATTACGGTCCTGCACCCATGTGGTCTTACAGTTTAGTGTGAAGAAGTTCTACGTCATCGTCTGTCCACCACCCTTGTCTTTTCCTTCATGTTGTGTTTATAGTTTGAAATATAGACTGAATGAAATATTCAGCAGTCTATAGAACATATGTGTAGTCTGTGGTTCATACCTATTTTTACACTCTATGGTTAATTTGTATAGATATTCAGGGGTTTACATATTATATTATTATAGTTTGTACATTTTAATAAGGTATTTGGCTTTTACATATCTGTCTATCAGACTAGATATATCTAGTCCATCAGCCCTCTCAGTAACATATTGAGTAGGATGCTGGAGTAATTTCCCAACGTAAACGTTGCACAGATGATCTGAATGTTCTGTGTAGTAAATGTGTTGGTGAAGGCAGACTGTTTAAACTCTGTCCGCTGATGAAAATGTCTGACCAGCATCACAGACATGAAAAGAGTTATGAAGTCATAATCAGCAGCAGCTGTCAATCAGATTTTAGAGGAGATAACATACATGTTCAAGAATGTAATAAAGAATCATTTCACAATTATTTTTCTTTATTCTTTATCTTGCAGCAGTCCCAGCTGATTGCATCCAGCTCAAAAACGTCTCTTTGTTTTCTGTAACTACAGATAAGGTCATGAAATCTGATCCACATCAAAAGCATCATGTTGTGAATATTTGAATAAGGAGGTTTTAACTAGGGATGGGGCCGATCTTATCCGGTATTGATATCGGCCTCCAATACCAGCATAATTTACAGTACGTATCGTATTTTTCCGATCCATGATGCACGTTGGCTTCAAGCTACGGAATGGATTTTCTAAACAGAGTCGTGTCTCATGAACCCAGAGTAATAAGACCCACCTCACATTCAGGAAATTACGGTAATTTCATAGTTTGCAGCTAGCTACAGCGTGAGGGCTGAGTGAGCAGCACTGTAGCTAACAGCTAGCCAACTTTTCATCGTAACATGTCTGCTGTGTGGGAGTATTTTACACTAAACACCGCAAGACAGTAACGTGCAATGTCTGTAGAGTCATAGCACCACATGAAACCGCGGTCAAGTTAGTTTTATATTGGACATTCGAGCTCCGGGGCTTCAGCGGGACGCCACTCTCGCTGAACTGAAACACAGGCACCCCGGCCAGCCACATCCAGTCCGACCCACTCTGTCTGCCCGTCTCGGAGGAGGGACAGGCTGAGAGCGGCTGACCGAAATCAGGTCGCCCACCCCGGATTGAACAAGAAAAACACAACGTTAAAACACGGAGCTGAAATGTTTACGGAGAAGTTGCTAAACTTCCTCATAATTAATGACCAACATTTATCAATTGTACAAAATGGAGGATTTCACAGCTTGATACTTGCAACCAAGATATAGTTTACTCTCCAGGAGATATTTATCAGTACAACAGTAGACAATCATAAAAAGCACATGAATTGAAAATCACAAGAAAATTGTGTAAAAAAATAAACCAAAACATAAACAGCTACATTATACAGCAATGTAAAATACTAAAAACAGGAACATGTCTGTGTTGGTTTATGCCATGACCTTAGCAGATGTAAAGCCATTTAATATTTTATTTAATTGATTTATTCATTCATTTAAAAGAGACAAAATAAAACAAATTCATCAAAAAGAAAACATTGAATGAAAAGAGTGCAGAAAGAAGAAAAAAAACTTATATCACCCCATTATTTAAAAGAATATATAAAATAACTTTAAACAAACAATCACTTAAATTAATCACTTTAATATCCACTTTAAAGCTGGAATAAAAAAAAAACACGTTTTGTGTTAGCAGAATTAAATTGTAACTTTGAAACTTATCCAACATTAATAAAACTTACCTCAAGTTGCCTTTTGGACTTGCATGCATATATGTGTACACATTGTACTTTAGACAGAGATTATTACAGCCTCACATAAAATCAATGATGATGATATATCGGAACTGGATCGTATTGGCTGATATCCAGATTTAAGGATCGGGATCAGATTGGAAGTTTAAAAAAGTGGATTGTTGCATCTCTAGTATTAGAGCAGTCGTCCTCTAATGCAAGAGTTGGGGGTTCGATTCCACCAGCAGTCACATATTGAAGTGTCCCTGGACAAGACAAAACCCCTCATTGCCTCTGATGTGTGTCCCATCAATATATGAATGTGATAAAGCTCTGATTATTATTTGTATAGATCTAGTAGAGTGCTGTTTGAATGGGTAAACGAGGCACAGATTGTGTTGTAAAGAGCTTTGAGTGTCTTGATAAGACAGAAAAGTGCTATATAAGTACTGTACAGTCCATTTATCATTTAATTACTGCTAACTGCTTAAAAATACTAGTCCTAAAAAAACACCACGTCAGATATTTAAAAATTCACAAAATATTTATTTTACCACCATTTTTGAAAGCAAGATCACCCCCCTCCCCCGCCATTTTAGAAGTACGCCCAAAACGAATATTTAAGTTATTTATTTATTTATTTATTCCAGTCTGGAGTCCTGTGACGACCCTCCAGACCACTCCACAGATTCAGTAGCTGAAAATTAGGCTTTGTTTTTTGGTCAAACTTAGTCATGTCACCTGCTCTTCGGACATGAAGGTGTTTTTCTAATTTTTATTATCTTCATTTTTTTTTCAAAATTATCAAGTTCTTTACATTTTTTTTATTACTCTACCCATGATAGAGTTGCTACTTTCTAAATAGTTATTTTTCTTGTCCTGACCTGGATATACAAGCGAGATGCAGCTGCATGACACACCTGCTAATGACTTCCTGTCTTCAGATAAACCAACGGCAGCCAGCCTCTTGTCAGTGGAGCATTTGATTCTGCAGCCTGCATGCATGTGAAACAGGTTTTTGGCACTAATTGTTTTACTTGTGAACATTACATTTGAATATTTGCTCTTTACTGTAGTCCCTCATTTATCACTGGGTTTAGCATTTTGGTGTATTTTAACGGGTTGCTGGTGAAGATTCTCAGTCATTTTAACGGGTTGTTAAACATCTTGTATGTTTCCTTACATTTGTAAACACTCCGTTTCTGTCAAGCATTCCCCTCTCCCTTACTTGAACCGTCAAGTAAGTCGGGCTCAATAAGTATAGGGACTCTGTCCCTACTCCTTGTTGTCCAACTCCACATGTGAACCTCCAGGTGTCTGCCTGTGGTTGTGGGCTCCTGCCCATTGATGACTACCTGGTTAGCTTGGCACTTACCCCACCACTGTTTTAGGGGCTGGAGATTTATTTAAATGTAGACACACAAATGCTACTTGAGGAGGCAGACTGTATGTGATATTAAGAAGCTGTAAGTGGGTGTTGTGTTTAAAATGAGTGTTTATGTTTATTTTCAGTTTACATAAACAATATTGGTTTTATTCGTTCAAGGCAATCATATTTGTTCATAACTTTGTTATTAGTAAGCCTAAGAGTTACCAGATCCAAGCAAACAGTTTTCAGAATGCACCGAGTTCAGATATCCTATTCTGGCAGCATCTGGTTCAAATTAATCCCTGATTGGGCTAATATAAAAACCAAAAATTTAGTTTAAAAAAGGTTAAAAAAAATGTTTTACTCAGTCCATTACCTCACTCCTAGGAGTCAGGAAAAAATCGCCAAGTCACCTTACGAGTTAGTTCATTGTGGCGACCCCTGAGGAAAGGAGCAGCAGGAAGAAGGAAAACATGTACTGTACAGTATACGGTACATTCACCTATGGTAAAAACGGGACAATGGAGTCCATGGTGAAATATGTTTTTTGGACTATTTTTGATTTTTAACTCATGTTTCACACAAAAATTAGTTTAAACCTTCCCTGTTTGGTGTCATTTTGTTCAGCACAGTCTCCCTCGTGTGGATTTCAAGTTATCTTTTACTTCCAACCTACTGTATCAACATAATAGACCTAAAAATCACAACAACAACAAAAAAAAACCTCAGTAAGTAAATTACTTGTTTTTTAAATTAAACAAATAGTTGATTTTTTGGTGAAAATCACAAACTGTCATGAGTGGATTGTGAATTCTTAACAAGCCAGACACGTCCATGCCTTTGTCTCCTCCAGGCTCGACTACTGCAACTCCCTGTTTATTGGTATCCCTGGCAAAAACCTTCAGAAACTTCAATACATTCAAAACAGTGCAGCAAGGATTCTGTTGAGAGTTCGTAAATTTGAACATATTACACCCATTCTCCATAACCTCCATTGGCTTCCTGTCACCTACAGAATTCAGTACAAAACTGCTCTCATTACCCATCAATGCTTACACGGAACTTCACCTGACTATCTAAAGGACATTCTTGCACCATATTCATCCACCCGGTCTCTACGATCACAGAACAGTAATTTCCTTCATATTCCTCGGACCAAATTGAGGACCATGGGAGACCGAGCATTCTGTGTGGCTGCCCCCCGCCTGTGGAACTCCCTCCCTGACGACCTGAGAGCTCCACAGTCACTGGTTGACTTTAAAAGCAGCATAAAGACTTTTCTTTTTAAGCAAGCCTATTCTGCCTCCACATGATTTTATCTTTGATCTTAGCTGATATCATTATTGATTTTACTTGATTTTATCACTTGTTTTATTTTATTTATTTTTTAAGCAAGCCTAATCTGCATCCACATGATTTTATCTTTGATCTTAGTCGATATTATTATTGATTTTATTTGATTTTATCACTTGTTTTATTTTGATCTTTGCTTTGTTACACTTTGTAGCACTTTGAGATTTTTATTAATGAAAAGTGCATTATAAATGGAATTCATTATTATTATTATTATTATTACGAGTACAAAAAAACAACAACACAAAAAAAAACCAAACAAACCAGTCTTTATTACAGTAATTTGATTGCTGGTTGTTGGAGTCAGGGTCCAAGGTGGGAGTCCAGTCTTAAAAGACGGAGTGGTTAGTGACTTTGGTGATGAGGAGATTCTGTGGTTGCAGTAAAAGTCACTAACCTTCTCAGTCTGTACGTGGCAGGTACGGTTGTTACGCTGGTGCCAGTGACATCGCTCGCGAAGAGTGAGCTGCAGCAGCGGAGCAGACGTTGGAGCTGTGCAGCACATGAATACAGGTGCTGGTTGTAAAATTAGAATATCATGAAAAAGTTGATTTAGTTCAGTAATTCCATTCAAAAAGTGAAACTTGTATATTGCAGTGTATCCATTCATTACACACAGACTGATATATTTTAAACATTTATTCATTTTAATGTTGATGATTATAACTGACAACTAATGAAACCCCCAAATTCAGTATCTCAGAAAATTNTTTAGGTGCCCTGACACCTATTCTATTCTATACACACATATATCTATATACAGGTGCTGGTCATAAAATTAGAGTTATTTCAGTAATTCCATTCAAAAAGTGAAACTTATATACTTTGTTTTATATTCCTTCATTAGACACAGACTCATATATTTGGAAAGTTTATTTCTTTTAATCTTGATTAATATAAATGACAACTAATGGAAACCCCAAATTCAACATCTCAGAAAATTTGAACATTACTTAAGACAAATATAAAAAAATATTTTTAGTAATGTTGGCCAACTGAAAAGTATGAACATGAAAAGTATAAGCATGTACAACACTCAGTGTTGGGGCTCCTTTTGTCTGGATTACTGCAGCAGTGCGACGTGGCATGGAGTGGATCAGTCTCTGGCACTGCTCAGGTGTTATGAGACCAGGTTGGTCTGATGGTCGCCTTCAGCTCTTCTGAATTGTTGGGTCTTGTGTATCACATCTTCCTCTTCACAATATTCCATAGATGTTCAATGGGGTTAATGTCAGGCGAGTTTGCTGGCCAATTAAGAACAGGGTCATGAACATGGTCCTTCAACCAGGTACTTGTAGCTTTGGCACTATGTGCAAGTGCCAAGTCCTGTTGGAAAATGAAATCTGCATCTCCATAAAGTTGGTCAACAGCAGGAAGTGTTCTAAAACTTTCTAGTAGATGACTGCATTGACCTGGGACCTCAGAAAACACAGTGGACCAACACCAGCAGATGACATGGCACCTCAAACCATCACCGACTGTGGAAACTTGACACTGGACCTTAAACAACATGGATTCTGTTCCTCTCCTCTCTTCCTCCAGACTCTGGGACACTTTTTTCTATCACATATTTTCCTTCCCTTCACCTCTCTATTAATGTGTTTGGACACAGAGCTCTGTGAACAGCCAGCCTCTTTAGCAATGACCTTTTGTGTCTTGCCCTCCTTGTGCAAAGTGTCAATAGTCGTCTTTTGGACAACTGTCCAGTCAGCAGTCTTCCTCATGATTGTGTAGTCTACAGAACTAGACTGAGACCATTTAAAGGCCTTTGCAGGTGTTTTGAGTTAATTAGCTGATTAGAGTGTGGCACCAGGAGTTTCAATATTGAACTTTTTCACAATATTCTAATTGTCTGAGATACTGAATTTGGTTTTTTATTAGTTGTGAGTTATAATCATCAACATTAAAATAAATAAACATTTGAAATACATCGATCTATAATGAATGAATATAATACACAAGTTTCACTTTTTGAATGGAATTACTGAAATAAATCAACTTTTTCATGATATTCTATTTTTATGACCTGAACCTGTACATATAGGCTACAAAAAGCATTTTCTTCTTCTTCACATTACCTCCATTGTGTGTGTTTTGCCAGATGATGTCTGCCCGTAAGCAAAAATAGTTCCATTGTATCCTTCCAGCACATCTGTTCAAACAAGACAATAAACAAATAAATCCCCAATTATTATTTTGCTTTAAATTTTCAAATCTTTAAAAATCTCAGTTTTCTTTTTATAATTGTGGGATTTACCTTTGACTATCTTCTGAGCCACAGCGTTGTAGAATTGCACCTGAGTTGTGTTGGATTGGAACACACGATCAAAATAGTATGGTTTCCCCTGCGAGCAAGAAGGAAGAATGCTGTGAAAAACTTTCTGCTGTTGTTTTGTGATATGTAATTTCAAAAATAAATAAGTTAGAAAATTAAACAGACAATCCAGAAATGACAAAATAACAAATTAAGTTATATATGGATCATAATCAACAGGCTGAAATTTGGGTGACAAGTTACTGAAATGGGCTTCTTTCAGAGGGTGCGTCAGTCCAGCTCCAGGCAGGAGGTGGTTGTTGAATGTCTGTTTTATCACACTGTGTTGTTTGTGCACATCTGACAGTGTATAGTTATTGTACCATGTTATTGTGCTGTGTTTGTTTCTGAACTGTGTATTACACCTTGTTTCTGTACCTGTCAACTTGTGTTGTTGTAGCAGCTGTATTTTCACAGTCCTGCTGCCGTGACAGTCTACTTTCCTCGCTGGGTATTAATAAAGTTGTCTGTTCTATTCCCCACCTGGACCTGCTGCTCTTGTGACTCAACCAAAATTATTGGCAAAAATGGATTCATGGGCAGCTGTGGCTGAGTGGTGAGAGCAGTCATCCTCCAAGGCAAGAGTTGGGGGTTTGACTCCACCAGCAGTCACATGCCGAAGTGTCCCTGGGCAAGACACTGAACCCCTCATTGTCTCCGATGTGTGTCCCATCAGTGTATGAATGTGATCAAACACTGATTATTCTTTGTACAGATCTAGTAGAGTGATGTATGAATGGGTGAATGAGGACACAGGTTGTGTTGTAAAGAGCTTTGAGTATCTTGATCAGATAGAAAGGAGCTGTATAATTACAGTCCATTTACAGTTCACAGCAGACAAACTTCTAACAGGGTCGTTAGCACGGTGATGCATCTGCTCTGAGTGTTCTTTGCTGGATTTGTTGCTGCATGGGAGAAAATATTCTAAAACTTGTAAATACGTTTGTGCATTGGTTGCCCATTTCCAGATGTGTAACCGGTCCATGCCAGAGGTTTTATTGCACCCCTATACCATCAGAGAGAGGCATGCTAACATAAAGCTTCATCTTTATCAGGGGCACCTGTGGCTGAGTGGTCCGAGCAGTCGTCCTCCAATGGGAGAGTTGGGGGTTTGATTCCACTGGTAGTCACATGCTGAAGTGTCTTTGAGCAAGAACCCCACTGTGTGTCCCATCGGTGCATGAATGTGATCTAAAGTTAAACTCTACGATTCACATCATCTTTGTAGACATCCAGTAGAGTGATGTGTGGATGAGTAAATGAGGCACAGGTTGTTGTAAAGAGCTTTGGGTGTCTTGATAAGATAGAAAGGAGCTAAATAAATACAGTCCATTTATCGTCTTTGTGTGATAGAGCTTTAAACTTTATCTGTGGATGGCACAGCAAACAGTGTTTACAAACAAACATTTGCTGAAACCTTTCTGAATCCATGCATTGATGTTGGCCACAGTAACCGTGTTTCCATCTATTTTCATTTCGAATTTTGAGCTAATTTTTGAAATCTCGCAAAAATGTAAATACAAATTAATGCGAAGCAGAAGTGTTTCCATCAACTGGCTTGAAGCGCATCTACCGGGCCACGCACAGCGTCATTACGTCAGACGTCAGCGTCATTACGTCAGACGTCAGCGTCATTACGTCAGACGTCAGCGTTACGCATGTCTACAGTAAACAGGAAGTAGCGGTTGAAAACAGAACCCGGCCACACATCTCGTCAAAATGGAGAGAATATTTCAGGTACGTGTTGCTATCGGGCAAGTTGTATTTATTCTGTCATGCCAACTAGTTTTAGCGATGTTACATGTTGTCCGGAGCGGAAACAGCTGAACGTCACGTGACGTGAATGTTCGCTACGGCAGAACTGAGTCGGCAAATCTGTTTCCATCTGTCGTTTTGCGCATCTGCTCATTTTCGAAGATCCCAAAAACCACCTCAAGCGAGCGTATAAACTTTTTGGCGAATTTGAGGAAGTAACTTCGCATTTTGCCGTTTCCATTAAGCTTTTCTGCTGCGATACTTCAAAATGCGCATCTAGAAACCTTGATGGAAACACGGCTAGTGTCACATCAGTTTTATTGCAGTTGCCTTGAGCGCCTGAAGATCATGGGCATCTGCTTAATGTTTGAACCTGTCCATCCATCCATCCATCATATACCCACTTCTTCCTTTGTGGTTGCAGGGCTCACTGGTGCCCATTTCCAGCAGCCACTGTGGGAGAGGCGGGGGACACCCTGGACAGGTCTCCAGTCCATCACAGGGACACATAGAGACAAACAACCATTCACTCTCTCACTCACCTAGGGACAATTTAGAGTTATCAATCAGTCTAACATGTATGGTTTTGGTCTGTGGGAGAAAACTCATGCATGCACAGAGAGAACATGCAAACTTCACTCAGAAATGTCCTGGGCCAGGATTTGATCCGGCAACCTTCTCGCTGAGAGGCAACAGCTCTACCAACTGAGCCACCGTGCTGCCTGAACTTGTTCAGATCATTACAATTTATTGATGATATCTTTTTAGATGCTCTTTTTTCAGACGTGAGCTTTTGCCAATCTTTACTTCTGATAGTAGTCAGCATCTCTAAAATGCTCTTTTTTAATCTCCACTTCTCTTATTGATCCAGTGATGATTAACCTAATTAGATGCTAAATACTCATCCATCTGCTTCTTATTTGTACTACACTTTTACATATTTTTTGTTGCCCCTGCCTTAAGTTTCTTTTACTTGTGTCGCTGCCATTAATTTGAAATTACCTATTTTTTTTAATCAGGGCAAAAACTTAATTTGAAATTACCTATTTTTTTTAATCAGGGCAAAAACTTGTTTTAAAAGTTCTTTATGTTTACTGTGTTTGATTATGACTAAAATATGAGTTCATGAGATTTTAAAATCTTTGAAACCTTTATTTACATTTTATACAAAGGCACACCTATTTTGGAATTGTGTTGTAATTTTTTTTATTTTTAAGTTATATAAATGATACACCAAAAAAGTTCTGTCAGGGCCTCTGGGTGGGTTTTAAAAAAAAAAGTAGAAATGTTTAATCTTTGATCCAAAAGACCAAGAAGTATTTCAGTGAAAGACAAAACGTTCCTACAAAAATTTTTTTTTAGCACACCCAGAGGACCTGACTGATTTTTTTTTCTTCTAGCTGGATTATTGAGCATGCATCAGGATAAATGATCCACAACCTCTATCTTTGTTTCCCCAAACAGTGAAACTAACAGCCACTGGGCAAAAGGCCCAGCACAGAAGAGCAGCATCATCAGGTCAAGACTCTGAGGTCCACACTTGGGCTTGAACGACTACATATTTTTTGAAGTCGACTTTAACATGATAAAAGTCAAGTCGGCGTTGACTAGTCGATGATGTCATAGGAACTCAAGATGCTATATCATGTTCGTAAAAAAATTAATTTGCAAAAAATGTAATTTATTATTTACTAAAAAAAAACAGCAGTTGTATATTTATGCTCCTACAATTTATCTACAATCCATCCCATCACGCTCTCTCAGATCCTCCTCTTCGCTACATCTCCATGTACCCTCTGCCCGCCTCTCCACCATGGGGAGCAGGGCCTTCACCTGCTCTGCCCCTCACCTCTGGAACGCTCTACCGCCAGACCTTCGAAACACCACCTCCCTTTCTCTGTTCAAGACTGCCCTGAAAACACATCTCTTTAGACTAGATTATCATTAATCACACATGTGTGTGTGTAGCACTTTGAGATTTTTATTAATGAAAAGTGCGGTATAAATTGAATTTATTATTATTATTATTATTAACTTTACTAAATGTATTTTTATTATCTTGCATTTTATATCCTTTATGTATTTTATATTTCGATTGGTTGCTGATAATGTTTGATCTGTATTACACTGTATTGGTTTGTTAAGTGTCCTTGGGTGTCCTGAAAGGCGCTTTTAAATAAAATGATTATTATTGTTATTATTATTATTATTATTATTATAAGTCACAGGAAAACCAAAACCATTACAGTATTAAGCTGCAAAAGTGAAAGAAACGAGCGGCACGTGAAAAACAAAGCTAAGCACAGCGAGGAGGGCGGTGATGGAGTTCACCACGCTGTTCTTAGCCTTGTTTTTTAATCCACCACTGTGGATTGGGTGGAATGGAACTGAGGGCAGAGGGGTGGGCTGTCATGGAGCACCTTACTATAATATTATAGTCATTTTAGTTATAAAACGATCGTCAGATGCACGCGTCCGCCAACACAGCGGTTGTGTCCAGTGAAGCCACAGGTGGATCACTGGCAGCCATCCCTCTGGACTTTTCTGTAGCTGAGAGAAAAGCTCTATTCTGTCCCTTTTTTTTAAATGGCTGCGCACGTCCACTGACGCAGTGGCTGGAAAGCTTCAGGTGTGTCTGGCAGTGATCCATCTGGACTTTTTGGTGCATCTTTTAATCAGTCGGTCAGTGAGGCTGGTGGTGATCCATATTGAATCGTCAGTGTCTACTGATGCAATCAAAAGCCTGGCCGCTCATCCAGCACATTATTTTGGCTCGGGCTGGGCACGGCCCTGTTAGAAATGACAGCTCTACAGCCCCGCTGTTTTTAGTTTTATTTTCTTTAGTCCACCAC
>JBBPBX010034740.1:0-23252 GCA_038048925.1 Garcialebias charrua
TTAAAGCAGGGTCATGACCTGCAATAAAAACAGAAAACACCGATTTGGCCAATAACTCTCTCCCGTAGATCTCCAACCAGCAAGGCTGAGCTGGTAGTCCGTAGAGACTTCACCTTTCGCCTTGGGACTTCTACATCCGGCACAACAGGCACCTGCAAAACACATGGATCTTGTTAACCAAATAATGATTCAACATCACCACAGACCACTTTAAGTTTGTGAGAGGACAATTTTCTGACCGGTAGTTTTCTGGCCATTGTAAAGCTGAAAATGTCTAATGATTTGTTGATATTTTTAAATTTTTTTACACTCACTACTTCACCTCACATGATCCACGGAGCATGTGGCAGGGCATCAAATGCTTAACAGACTACAAGGGCAAAAGCAAACAATGCCCCAGGGACCCATCCCTGCCTGATGCCCTCAATAAGTTTTATGCACGTTTTGATGATCCAAACAGACCAACTAGCACCAGACTCAACTCATCACCAGACGAGGAGCACCTCAAAGTGACCGCAGCAGAAGTGAGAGGTAGTCTCAGAAGGATCAACCCTCATAAAGCTACGGGTCCAGACAACATCCCAGGGAAAGTTCTGAAGGAATGTGCGGACCAGCTCTGTGAGGTGCTGGCTGACATCTTCACCACCTCACTTTCACTGGAGTCAGTTCCCACCTGCCTGAAGACTGCCACCATCATCCCAGTCCCAAAAAGCTCCACAGTGACTGGTCTGAATGACTATAGACCGGTGGCTCTCACCCCGATAGTCGCTAAATGTTTTGAGAAACTGGTCATGTCCCACATCAAGACAACCGTCAACATCAGCGAGGACCCTCATCAATATGCATACCGTGAGAACCGATCAACAGAGGACGCCATCTCCTCTGTGGTCCACACTGCTCTCATCCACCTGGACGCCTCCCTGGTGAGGTGTTCCGGGCACGTCCCACCGGGAGGAGACCCAGAGGAAGACCCAGGACACGCTGGAGGGACTATGTTTCTCGGCTGGCCTGGGAACGCCTTGGGATTCCCCCAGAGGAGCTGCTCCAAGTGGCTGGGGAGAGGGAAGTCTGGGCCTCCCTACTTAGGCTGCTACCCCCGCGACCCGACCCCGGATAAGCGGAAGAAGATGGATGGTATATATATATATATATATATATACACAATATAAAAAAACAGCTCGAGCTGTTTCAAAAAAACTGACAAAACGTTTAAAACAGAAAAATAAACCAGTGTGAAAATACTTTGTGTAGAAACTGGCAGATGGCAAAGGGAACGTTTGTTGAACGTTCTAAGAACGTTAGGTTAGAACGTTATATCTAGGTTTGTTCAAACGTTAGTCAAAACCTTCAAAGAACGTTCTAAGAACGTTAGGTTAGAACGTTATATCTAGGTTTGTTCAAACGTTAGTCAAAACCTTCAAAGAACGTTCTAAGAACGTTAGGTTAGAACGTTATATCTAGGTTTGTTCAAACGTTAGTCAAAACCTTCAAAGAACGTTCTAAGAACGTTGTGATCTAACAGAACCATGTAAGAACCATACCAGAACGTTAGTTAACGTTCTCTGTTACTTGGGTAGCCAGAGGGGTCTTCAGAAGCACTCCAGGACTGTTTTGACACCACAGATTGGATTATATTCAAAGTAGCTGCTACCACAAACAACAACACATGTCTCCAGGAGTACTCAGACACTGTGTGTTCATACATCACCAAGTACATTGATGATGTAACCAACCTCAATACCATCACTGTTCGGGCAAATCAGAAGCCATGGCTGACAGCAGAGGTTTACAGACTTCTGAGAGCCAGGAATGCTGCCTTCACAGCAGGAGATCAGGTGGGCCTGAGGGTATCAAGAAACAACCTGGCCCGGGGCATCAGAAAGGCCAAGAAGAAGTATTCCAGGAAAATAGCTCACCGCTTCAAGGACAGCAAGGATACACGGAGTCTGTGGCAGGGAATACAGACCATCACAAACTACAAACCATCCCCCCAGACCTGTGACAGCACAACCTCTACGCTGAATGAACTGAATGACTTCTTTGCTCGGTTTGAGGCATGTAACAGCACACCTGCACAAAAACTCCCCCCTCTCCTGATGGCCAGGTGCTGGCGCTGTCCTCAGACAGCATAAGAGTCAGAGTCAGAGTCAGAGAGTCTTTATTGTCATTTGCACCGCATGTAGTACATGTGATGAAATGAGATTATGTACACAGGGTCCCAGTTACATCCAACAACAAAATGTAAGAGAAAAACAGTAATAACATCTAGGATATGAACTAAGAAAAACATCCAACTAGAAATACACTAAGCCCTAGAGTAATAGAAAAACGTCATTACAATCAGCAGCACGAACATGAGTCTTTATGAGCAGATGGTCACAGATGAACACAGCAACAAGAAAACAGATCAGCATCAGCATGATGTGATAAGGCGATCATTCATCAAGATCAACGCCCGGAAAGACTCTTGTCCTGACAACATATCTGGTCATGTGTTGAAGGACTGTGCAGGGGAACTTGCAGCGGTCTTCACGGACATCTTTAACATCTCACTGAGTCAGGCCATCATCCCCACCTGTTTCAAAGCCACCACCATCATCCCTTTCCCAAAGAAGGCAACGCCCTCCTGCCTCACTAGCGGTGTTTCCATCAAGGTTTCTTGATGCGCATTTTGAAGTATTGCATCAGAAAAGCTGAATGGAAACGGCACGATTCGAATTAAATTCCTCTGATTCGCAAAAAAGTTGATACGCTCGTTTGAGGTGAGATAGCAACACATAGCTGAAATATTCTCTCCATTTTGCAGAGATGTGTGGTCGGGTCCTGTTTTCAACCGCTACTTCCTGTTTACTGTAGACATGCATAACGCTGACGTAATGACGCTGACGTCTGACGTCTGACGTAATTCCGTTTTGCGTGGCCTGGTGGATGCGCTTCAAGCCAGTTGATGGAAACACTTCTGATTCGCATTAATTTGTATTTACATTTTTGCGAAATTTCAAAAATTAGCTCAAAATTCGAATTGAAAATAGATGGAAACACGGTTAATGACTATCGTCCAGTAGCATTCACGTCCATCCTGATGAAGTGCTTCAAATGGATAGTCGTGAAAAACATCAAATATGTCCTCCCTGCCTCCCTGGATCCCTTCCAATTTGCATATCAGCCTAATCGCTCAACCGACGATGCCATCTCCTCTGCCCTCCACACAGCTCTCACACATCTGGACACGAAAGACTCTTATGTTAGAATGCTGTTCATCGACTTCAGCTCGGCATTCAACACCATCATCCCCCAACAGCTCATCCTTAAACTGGACAGTCTGGGGCTGAACACCTCAATGTGTAACTGGCTGCTAGACTTCCTGACCGGGAGACCACAGGCAGTACGGGTCGGGAGTAACACATCCAGCACCATCACATTGAATACAGGGGCCCCACAAGGATGTGTGCTGAGCCCCCTTCTATTCACCCTGCTAACACACGACTGCACACCATCATACAGCTCCAACCACTTCATCAAGTTTGCGGACGACACAACAGTGGTGGGTCTCATCAGCAACAACGATGAGACGGACTACAGGAACGAGGTGAGCCACCTGGCCTTGTGGTGGCGGACACAACAATCTCACTCTGAACGTGGAGAAGACAAAGGAGATTGTTGTGGACTTCAGGAAGAGGGATGCCCAACATGCCCCTCTGACCATCAACAGCACCACAGTGGAGAGAGTGGACAGCACCAAGTTCCTGGGAGTGCACGTCTCAGAGGACCTGTCCTGGAGCAGGAACACTGCATCACTGGCCAAGAAGGCTCACCAGCGCCTCTACTTTCTCCGCAAGCTGAAAAGAGCTGGAGCTCCAACCCCCATCATGTGCACCTTCTACAGGGGTGCCATAGAAAGTGTCCTGACCAGCTGCATCACGGTGTGGTTTGGTGCATGAACTGTATCCTGCCGCAAGAGCCTCCAGGACACTAGCACTTTGAGATTTTTATTAATGAAAAGTGCATTATAAATGGAATTCATTATTATTATTATTATTATCCAGTGCATCGTGAGAGCAGCTGAGAAGATTGTTGGCACCTCCTTCCCCTCACTACAGGGCTTACACAGCAACCGCCTCACTCGAAAAGCCCTTTGCATGGCAGGTGATCCCACACACCCACCACACAGCTGCTTCAGCCTGCTGCCATCAGGGAGGAGACTGATGAGTCTCCAGGCTTGAACCAGCAGACTGAGTGACAGCTCTGTTCACCAGGCAGTCAGGATGCTAAACTCTCTGCATGCTCTGCCTCCCTTCCCACTTGTACTGCCTTAACACAAAAAACTTTCATACACTACCACACAACACAAAGATTTTTAAAACTGGACTCTGTCATCAAAACGGGTTATTCACTCAACACATGGTCATGTGCTCATTCAGTTTGCACTACTTCTCTTATTTGCACTAATGTTTGTATTACATTACAGTCATACTACTGTTTACATTTACTGTTTACATTCATTACTACTGTTTACATTTATTACTACAGTTTACATCTACACTACTTTTTATATCTACACTACTGCTGATATATATATTATTTTTACTAGCCTTATTGCATATGCCACTTTACCTCTATACCAATATCAACTACCTCATACATATACTGTGTACATTAACTTCATATGCTGCTTTGTCACTCTTTTACAAATGTCAATGCCAGAACCTTCATTTTATTTTATAGATATACTTTTTATACTTTTATACTACTATGCAAAAACTCAGGACAGTATTACACTTTTATTATTTCATTTTATGCTTATGCTTATTAAATTTTTAGTGTTTAGTGTTGGTGTAACTTTTCATATTTTTATGCTTTTATACTACTATACAAAAACTCAGGACAGTATTACACTTTTATTATTTCATTTTATGCTCATGTTTATTAAATGTTTTAGTGTTTTAGTGTTTAAATTATTACTGTTGCACCGAGGGACTGAGAGAGAAATGCAATTTCAATCCTGTGTATGTGTATGTTCAATCCTGTCCACCCAATGTTATCCTGCTGGGTGATTTCAACGTTCATTTTGATGATTTGAACAACCCCCTCACCAGAGACTTCACATCTTGCCTGGACAGCTGTGGCTTTCAACAATTCATCAACTTTCCAACACACAAGATGGGTCACTCACTGGACTTACTCTGCTGCTCTGGACTTTCTCCTCTTAACTGTTCTTCTGATGAACTCCCATTTACTGATCACCTGATGATTTCATTCAATGTTCATCTTAAATTTTCCTCAGATAAACCTCAACGCACTATTTCCTTCCGTAATATCAAGAATATCAACCATGACACTCTTTTATCTCATATTAATGATACCCTCTCCACTTTCAGCTCCTCCAACCCAGATGATCTTGTCACATTATACAACACCAGCCTAGCCAACATCCTTAACTCTGTTGCTCCCCTGAAAACCCGGACTGTTTCCTTCTCCAACTCTGCACCCTGGTTCACTCCAGCACTCCGCTCCCTGAAAACAAAAGGTCGGCGGCTAGAGCGTCTTTATAAAAAATCCGGTCTCACAATTCACAAGGAACTTTATGCAAACCACCTCATCCATTACAAGAACAGTATTTCTCAAGCCAAATCCAGCTACTTCTCAGACATCATCAGTTCTAATGTTGGTAATTCAAAAACATTGTTCTCTCTCCTCCACCGTTCTGTCTCATCTCCTAACTCCCTGCCCTCTCACATGGTTTCCACAGAATTTTGCAACTCCATTATGTCATATTTCAATGAAAAGATTATTTCAATTCATAAACACCTTGGACCAAATACTGCCCCCAGCATCCTTGTTGAACTCCCCCCTCCCTCCCTCCCTTTCTCTGTCTTCTCCCTCCCCTCTGCTGATGACATTGCTGACATTATCAGCAAGTCCAAGTCCTCATCCTGTCAACTTGACCCATTTCCCACAGTTCTTGTTAAATCCTGTCTCCCGTCTCTGCTCCCTATCATCACTAATATCATCCACTCCTCCCTAACCTCTGGCATTGTTCCCACAGCCTTCAAATCTGCTGCCATCACCCCCATCATCAAGAAACCAGGTCTTGACTTCACCAACTTCAGTAATCTTCGTCCGATCTCCAATCTGCCCTTCATCTCCAAGATCCTTGAAAAAACTGTTGCTAGTCAACTTCACTCTCACCTGTCCAACAACAACATTTATGAAGAGTTTCAATCTGGATTTCGCCCCCACCATAGCACCGAAACAGCTCTAGTAAAAATTACTAACGACCTTCTTCTTGCTGCTGACTCTGGTCTTCTGTCCATCCTCATTCTTCTTGATCTAAGTTCTGCCTTCGACACCATCTGTCATTCTATCCTCCTCAACAGACTAACCTCCATTGGCATCTCAGGTACCCCGTTAGACTGGTTCACCTCCTATCTCTCTGACCGCACTCAATTCATTCAGCTTAAATCCTTCCGTTCCCAGTCTTCCCCTGTCTCCACGGGTGTCCCCCAAGGCTCTGTCCTCGGACCCCTCCTCTTCATCATTTACCTCCTTCCTCTAGGTCACATCTTCCGCAAATACGGCGTCCATTTCCACTGTTATGCTGATGACACACAGCTCTACCTGTCATCAAAACCTAACTCCACCCACCCACCCTCCATCCTCACCGACTGTCTCATTGAGCTAAATCACTGGTTTTCTAACAATTTCCTTCAACTAAACAGTAACAAAACAGAAATAATTCTTGTTGGTACCAAAAACTCTATTTCAAAATCAGAACATCTTCTCGTCCCCCTTAACAACTCTCTTCTATCCCCCTCCCCTCAGGTCAAGAGCCTCGGTGTCATCCTCGACACCACTCTCTCCTTCACTTCACACATCAACAATATTACTCGGTCTGCCTATTTCCACCTCCGTAATATTAACCGTCTCCGTCCTTCTCTCACACCCCGCTCCACAGCCATCCTGGTGCACAGCCTTGTGACTTCCCGTATTGACTACTGCAACTCCCTTCTCTACGGCCTCCCCAACAAATCTCTCCACAAGTTACAGATGGTCCAGAACTCAGCTGCCCGTGTCATCACTCAAACCTCCTACTATAACCACATCACTCCTGTCCTGCAGCAGCTCCACTGGCTCCCGGTTAAATCACGCATCATCTTCAAAATTCTACTTCTCACGTTCAAAGCCATCCACAATCTTGCCCCTCCTTATCTATCTGACCTCCTACAAATCTCCATCCCATCACGCTCTCTCAGATCCTCCTCTTCACTACATCTCCATGTACCCTCTGCCCACCTCTCCACCATGGGGAGCAGGGCCTTCACCTGCTCTGCCCCTCACCTCTGGAACGCCCTACCGCCAGACCTTCGAAACACCACCTCCCTTTCTCTGTTCAAGACAGCCCTGAAAACACATCTCTTTAGACTAGCTTATCATTAACTTTACTAAATGTATTTTTATTATTTTGCATTTTATAATCTTCATGTATTTTATATTTCAATTTGTCACTGATAATGTTTGCACTGTATTGGTTTGTTAAGTGTCCTTGGGTGTCCTGAAAGGCGCTTTTAAATAAAATGATTATTATTATTATTATTATTATTATTATTATTATTATTATTATTATTATTATTATTATTATTATTATTATTATTATTATTATGTCCTGTACATATTGCAGTTTTGACAATAAAGTTGACTTTGACTTTACTTTACTTTGATAAAAAATTGAAGTTCACAGATTCATTACAATGAGTGAGAGATGTTTTTCAACTGTTTTTTCCAGCGCAGTGTTAAAAAATATTTAATTACAAACCTAAACCCCTCAGTAATCTTCTGTCCAAATTTGCCAGAAAATATTTTAAGAAACAGATTTATTTACATTTTGTCATCATGTCCCCCCCCCCCCAAAAAAAAAGAAATTATTTCCAATGCAAAGTACGAAGTCATGAGGATAAAACTGGTGTGATAATTTATGTGTAAAATATCAGGTCATTGTGAATTCATGGAGAAAGTTGCACACGATGGGCTTATTCTTCCAATCCAAGGTGAGAGAGAAAGACTAAGTGCCACTGTTGGTGGCACTTTGATAAATGAGGAGGTCACAAACAGCCTGGCAGAGGCTACACATATTGACCAGGAAGATGGGTTGATCGCGAGCGTGAAATTGCTGTCACAGATCAATGGCTACTAATCTGGAAAAGGGACAGATTCAAATCACAAGGGCTCTAATCAATGGTAATTAAGTCTCAACAACACTCACATCTTCTGAACAAAAGACCTGATTCTATGATATTTGATAATTAACAGGCTCCATTCAAGGCAATAATCAGGTGGAAATTAGTATTATTATTTTCTGATTTCAGGTCAGGATGTCACCCTGACAGTTCAGTAGCATTGTGTAAAGCTGTATAAGATTTTGTGACACGTGATAAATTCAATGAACATTTACCTGAAAGATTGGAGCTCAAAATTACTAATGGGTGGCCGATTGGGACATTGTTATTTATAACAGGTGTGTTTAATTGTGAATATTGACAATGTGTAAACATTTATTTGGTAAACTAACAGAGAGTGAACAGGGAGAAATCCAATGTTTGTTTTCTACTAAATGAATTTGTTGTACTGTAAATTATGTATATTATTACTGCAAAAAATTATGTAATTGATGTACAGTAGACCCTCACTACTTCGTGGTTCATCTATCACAGACTCGCTCTATCGCAGTTTTTCAAAATAAGATTGGACATGACACAAATGGCTGATTGAAGGATGAGCCGCACGATCAGCATGGAATCTTTATTTACAATGAATTGTTTTAAATGATATAGCATCTGCTGCACCTGTGTGCAGCCCAGAGCTGCAGGATAAGTTTCCTCCTGCAGCTGATCAGTTGTTCTCCATGCAGAGTAAATAAGTGGGTGTGGCCAAGAGCGCCTCCAGGTGGCTGAGAGCGGTGAAAGCAGGGAGCTGAAATCATGACATCTGTCCTCTTTTATTAGAGCGTTTAGAGTTTAGAAACTTTGTTCAGTATATTTCAAGAGTGTGGGAAAGGTTTAAAACACCTTTATAGATATATAAAAAAGTTGGAGTTGGACTGACAAAGTCTTTTGGATGAAAGATGAAATGTTTCAACACAAATAAACCGTCCAGAGAACCTGACTTAACTTTGTTGGATTTCTTTAGGTGGAATTGTGAGCATGAACCTTGATGATCAACTGATTAGATTTTGAAAACAATCTTATTCTAGACTACCCCAGCTAACAGATTTTATGCAACACAAAAATGGTTAGAAGTCAGGTAATTTTAATCGCTATTGTGCTCAAATTTGGTGTAGTAGTAGCTGAAATCCTCTTCATCACATACTCTGAGCATGAATTGCATCTCATAACATCTTGCAATATCACATGCCAAATGTTGCAAACGAGGTTTCACCAAAATTATTGTAATTTCCCATCAAAATGTCTGTAGTTTAAAATTTTGACAGAAAAGATGGAAAGTAAGATGCAATCCTTCAAGAAATACTGAGCCTTTGTTTATCACTGGTTATGATCCATATCACATGACCATAGTTGAGGTTTGGATTATAAATTGATCAGTAAGACAAGAGTTTTGTCTTTTCTGCTGAATTCCTTCTTCACCAAATCCGAGCAGGGCAGTGCCCTTACTGATGACCAGTCACTCCATCTTTTATTCCATACTGCCATAAATGCTCAGAGATTTTATTGTTCCATAACCATTCCCAAAACTGTAGTATCAGCTCGTACACTGTAGATTCCCTGTTAGTCAAGTCAATTTTATTTATAGTGTATAGCACAGTTAAATCAGATAAACTGTTATCAAGGTGCAAGGTGCTTGTTAGGTCTCACATGAATGATAATAATAATAATAATAATGAATTCAATTTATAACGCACTTTTCATTAATGAAAATCTCAAAGTGCTGAACGGTTATTGATTGACTTGTCAAAACTGAAAGGACAATATTTAATGTTCATCAGGCCAACAGGAATCAACATGTTCAATAAGTATTAGACAAAAACTGAATAATTTAATTCAACTCTTGAACCATTTTTAATATCACATGTGATTTCACACTGACTTTGGCAAGCTTTGACATGATGGTCCTGATGCTTACTGGAGTGAATTGAACCGCATCTCAAAAGCAACACCTTCACAGCCAGGCACATTTTAGGTGAGGGAACATCTCAGTCATAAACTTCAGAGGGGAAAAAAAACGCTGTAAACTTTAAACTGTTTAAAACTCTACTTTTTCATTCAACCATTATTTATACAGGTTAATCCCACTGAGCCTCGAGGACTCATTTACAAGAGAGACCTGGCTTGTTTAACAAAGACTGATGACAACAGTGAACCACAATAACAACAATAGACAATCACAAAGGATGCGTACATTTTTATTAACAAGTTAAAATAAAATGGCAACCAAAAGGAAAATCAAAAGGAAAAGTAGCGCCAAAAAAACAGTTAGAATGTAAAGCGGTGTAGAAAACTAAAAACAGGAACATGTCTGCATTGGTCTTTGCCAGGAACTTAACAGATGTTTAAAGCCACTTAGAGAGGTCAAGGTCGCAAGTTTCAGATCTTTTTGCAAGATAATCCAGGAGCGGAGTAGGAGAAGGCCCTTTTGCCTAGTTCAGTCCACACAGAGGGAACATTGCATGTAATAATGTCCTGAGAGTGCACGTGTGCACGCTGTCACCATAGTCTGTGCAGGGAAGGAAAGTTGCAGTTGCAATGTGTTTTGTAGCATTCAGAGTTGAACAGGATCCATTTCTGAAAAAGAAACCACATTTAACTTTCTGTTTCCTTACTAGGTTTTCCATGTGACGCTTAAAAGAGATGTGAATCAACCAAGATACCCAAATATTTGTAGGAATCAACAAACTCAAGGGGCACCATTTGAGGATCAAATCAGAGGACGAACTGCTGGGACCAATTTCCTTTTTGAAAAAAGCATCCCTTTGGTTTTGTCAACTTTTAGAACAAGTTTGAGATGGAACAAATCTGACTGGATGTTGTCGAAGGTGGATTGCAAAAGCTGGAAAGCATTAGCAACTGTTTTAGCTCGACAAAAAAACAACTGTGTCATCAGCATAGAAATGTAAGGATGCATCAGGGATGCTCTGACCTACATTACCTATGTACAGTAGATTGTAAAGAGGGTGGTTCCTAAAACTGAGCCTTGTGGTACACCATTGTTGACTGTTACATAACTGGAGGAAATATCATTATGCTGAACACATCCGATCTGAAAGATAATTAGAGAACCAACCAAAGTTGTGATCTGAAAAGGAATTTGAAAAGAAACCCATTCCTAGTTAGTAAAAAAAAAAAAAGTTTACAACATGTAATCATGTACATGTAGCACTTTGAGATTTTCATTAATGAAAAGTGCGTTATAAATTAAATACATTATTATTATTATTATTATTACAACATGCTGGGATGATAATCATTTTGCTCCTATTTAATTATTAATTTTCTACATTTTGCACATTAGTGATTACAGTTGTACCCGCCTCCCTCATAATGGTTGTTTGAGATTGCACCAACTCCATGAAACCCTGAGCTGGAAAAAGTAAAGAAAAGAGATGCATGAATGGGAATATGAAGGGTATTGCTCTCATCCATGAAATAATATTTTTGAGCTTATCAGAGTCAGAGAGTCTTTATTGTCATTTGCACCACATGTGGTACATGTGATGAAAACAATATTATGTACACAGGGTCCCAGTTACATCCAACAACATGCAAGAGAAAAACAGTAATAACACCTAGGATTAACTAAGAAAAACATCAACTAGTAATACACTAAGCCCTAATGTAGTAGAAAAACATCATTATAAACAGCAGCACGAACACGAGTCTGTATGAGCAGATGGTCACAGATGAACACAGCAACAAGAAAACCAGATCAGCATGATGTGATATTTTGCAGTGTTTATTCATATTGATTATTTATTCATGAGTCTAACAGCCTCAGGGTAGAAGCTGTTCCTCAGTCTAGTGGTTCTACATTTAATGCTCCTCAACCTCCGTCCTGAGGGGAGTGGGGCAAAGAGTGAGTGTGCTGGGTGAGTGGGGTCTTTCATGATGCAAGTGGCTCTTTTCCTGCATCTGGAGGTGTAAATGTCTGTGATGGTGGGGAGACTGACTCCAACAGACTTCTGTGCAGCCTTCACCACTCTCTGTAGAGCTTTCCTCTCTGCAACTGTGCAGCCTCCATGCCACACATTGATGCTGGAGCACAGGATGCTCTCCACTGCACACCTGTAGAAGGAGGTGAGGAACTGGGCTGCTCAGACCAGCTCGTCTCAGCCGTCTGAGGAAGTAGAGTCTCTGATGACCTTTCTTGATCAGGCTGGTGGTGTTGTTGCTCCAGCTGAGGTCATCACTCATGTGTACACCCAAGTATTTGTAGCTGGAGACCACCTCCACTGCAGATCCACTTATGTTCAGTGGAGTGTGGGTGTGTTTGTTCCTTCTGAAGTCCACAATCATCTCCTTTGTCTTCTTCACATTCATGTGAAGGTTATTCTCTTTGCACCAGCTCTCCAGGTGTTCCACCTCCTGTCTGTAGCTGGACTCATCATTGTTTGTGATGCATCCCACCACCGCTGTATCATCTGCAAACTTAACAATATGACAGCCTGGATGTGTGGCTGTACAATCATATGTGAGCAGAGTGAACAGGAGAGGGCTCAACACACATCCTTGAGGAGAGCCAGTGCTGAGGGTAATGGTGGAGGAGGAGAAGTTGTGGATCTTCACGGACTGTGGTCTGTTTGTTAAGAAGTCTAAGACCCAGTTACAAACGGAGGGGCTTAGTCCAAGTGTGGATAGTTTGTCTATCAGAGTTTGGGGGATCATGGTGTTAAAGGCAGATGTGAAGTCCACAAAGAGCATACGGACGTATGAGTCCTTCTGATCCAGGTGGGTGAGAGCAGTGTGGACCACAGAGGAGATGGCGTCCTCTGTTGATCGGTTCTCGCAGTATGCATATTGATGAGGGTCTTCGTTGATGTTGACGGTTCTCTTGATGTGGGACATGACCAGTTTCTCAAAACATTTTGCGACTATTGGAGTATTATGTAGTAAAAACGTGATATTATGTAGTAAAAACGTGATAATTATGTAGTGAAAACGTGATATTATGTAGTGAAAACGTGATATTAAGTAGTGAAATCATCGTCCCTGTTCCCAAAAAGCCACGTGTTACAGGACTAAATGACCACAGGCCTGTGGCTCTCACGTCTGTAGTCATGAAAACTTTTGAACGTCTGGTTTTACCCCACCTCAGTCCTTCAGCAACCCCCTTCTGGACCCTCTGCAGTTTACCTACAGAGCAAACAGGTCTGTAGATGACGCCATAAACCTGGCCCTCCACTTCATCCTGCAGGATCTGGACTCCCCAGGGACCTACGCTAGGATCCTGTTTGTAGACTTCAGCTCTGCATTCAACACCATCCTTCCTGCTCTGCTCCGAGACAAGCTTTCTCTGCTCCATGTACCTGACTCCACCTGCAGGTGGATCATAGACTTCCTAACAGATCGGAGTCAGTGCGTGCGGCTGGGGAAAACTGTCTCGGACACTCGGACTCTCAACACAGGATCACCACAGGGCTGTGTACTTTCCCCTCTGCTCTTCTCCCTGTACATCAACTGCTGCACCTCCAGTCATGACTCCGTACAACTTATAAAGTTTGCGGATGACACCACCCTCATTGGGCTCATCTCAGATGGTGATGAGTCTGCCTACAGGAGGGAGGTGAACCGGCTGGTGACCTGGTGCAGCGACAACAACCTGGAGCTTAATGCCCAGAAGACGGTGGAGATGATCGTGGATTTCAGGAGAGTCACAGCCCCTCTGCCCCCCCTCACCCTCAACAATACCCCCGTCATCACTGTGGACTCCTACCGGTTTCTGGGTGTGACCATCACCCGAGACCTCAAGTGGGAGCTGAACATCAGCTCCCTCATCAAGAAGGCTCAGCAGAGGATGTACTTCCTGCGGCAGCTGAGGAAGGCCAAGCTGCCGGCCAAGCTGATGGTGCAGTTCTACACGGCCATCATTGAGTCCATCCTCTGCTCCTCCATCACAGTGTGGTATGCCGGGGCCACTGCCAGGGACAGACAGAGACTACAGCGTGTTGTGCGCTCTGCAGAGAAAGTAATAGGCTGTAGTCTCCCATCCATCCATGATCTGTACGCCTCCAGGACCGTAGGGCGAGCAGGTCGGATTACAACTGACCCTTCTCACCCTGCACATGGACTCTTTGAAACACTCCCTTCAGGCAGGAGGCTTCGGTCCATTCGGACCAGAACCTCCCGCCATAAAAACAGTTTCTTTCCATCTGCCGTCAGTCTTCTGAACATTCATAATCATGTTACTTTTTAACTCTGCCTTATCATTTATCACTGGCCTAAAACTGTACATCATCACTCCATTTATCTCTAGCACCATTTGTCACTGCCATTTATTGTGAATATTATTGTGAATATTGTGCTGCTGTTTTGCATTGTGTTTATTGGTTGGTGTGTTGGTGTGTACCAGCAGACTGAGAGACAGCTCTGTTCATCAGGCAGTCAGAATGCTAAACACTCTGCCTGCTCTGCCTCCCCTCCCATTTGAACTGCCTTAACACAAAAAACTTTCTCACACATTACCACTCAACACAAAGTTTTTAACACTGGACTCTGTGTCATCAAACGGGTTATTCACTAAACTCTCGGTCATGTGTTCATTCAGTTTGCACTACTTCTCATATTTGCACTAATGTTTGTATTACATTACTGCCTATAGTCATACTACTGTTTACATTCACTGTTTACATTTATTAATACTGTTTACATTTATTACTACTGCTTTACATTTATTACTACTGTTTACATTTACACTACTTTTATCTACACTACTGCAGATACATATACAGCATTCTCTGACTAGCCTTATCTAAGGATGCCAAATGTGCCTTATGTGCCTTACTTCATATGCCACTTTGCCTCTATACCAACATCAACTACCTCATACATATACTGTGTACATCAACTTATATGCTGCTGTGCCACTCTTTGCAAATGTCAACGCTAGAAACTTCAGTTTATTTTATAGATTTACGTTTTTATACTTTTCATACTACTATGCAAAAACTCAGGACAGTATTACACTTTTATTATTTCATTTTATGCTTATGTTCATTGGGTGTTTGGTGTTTTAGGGGTGTTTGGTGTTTCAGTGTTGGTGTAAATTTTCATACTTTTATACTATTATGAAAAAACTCAGGACAGTGTTACACTTTTTTACTATTTTATGCTTATGTTTATTAAATGTTTTAGTGTTTAGTGTTTAGATGGTTACTGTTGCACCGAGGGACTGAGAGAAACGCAATTTCGGTCCTGTGTATGTCCTGTACATATTGCAGTTCTGACAATAAAGTTGACTTTGACTTTGACTTTGACTTTCATGTGTTTTAATTCTATTTTTACTTCATTTTATTGCACTTTCATGCCAAAGCAAGTTCCTAGTCAGTGAATTTTATTCTTTGACAATGGCAATAATAAACTGATTCTGATTCTGATTCTGAAAACGTGATATTATGTAGTGAAAACGTGATAAGTATAGATGTAGAAACGTACTCATCCAGATGGTGGCAGTAGTAGGCTTTTTTCCTGCATGGACAACGGGTAAAAAGAGTAATGCCGGGTTCCCACCAAACGCGTTTTGCGCCACAGAAGCAGCCACTTTACATTGAAAGTCTATGTGGCCGCGCATCTTGGAGCGGCGCGGCGTGACGCGGCGCATCTTCAGCAGTTCAAGCAGGGCGGCAGTGAGCGGCAGCTGTTTTCCGCGCCCGTGTTGCGTCCAAGCAGCGACTGCTGGAGTTCATTTAAAAGAACTTTGACCTACTTCGGCTACTCACCGCGTCGCAGCAACCAATCGGGAGAGATTCTGCTATGTGATGACGCATCAACAACAGGACTTTTTTTGGACTTTTCAAACTTACCCAACAAGCCTCCATGAAGAAACCAGCCTCCCGTAAGAAACTTGGCATTTCTACAGTTGCCGCTGTCCGCTCGAGCGCACGATCACCCCAAACATAAAAAAAGTTTTAATCTCAACAAAGACTTTCGGAGCTGCAGTTCGGCTCGTAGAAAACCCACTCAAGTAGTAACGGGGCTCACGAACAGCTGATCTTCATCTGCCCGGTGTACAAAAACACAAAACAAACCCCATCGGAAAAGGAGCCAGACGCTGCTCCCACTGCGCGTTTTCAGACGCGTTCGATGTGAACAGACATCTGTTGACAAGCAGCAAACATGGTGCGGTAGGATAAAGCTTTTTTGATGCGCGCAAAGCGTTTGGTGGGAACCCGGCATAAGAACAAGTTCACCTGTACGCTGTTTTTAGCCTGCATGCTAACACGTAATGGCTGACTTTTTGGACAAACAGCTTGTTCTGTTTACTTGTCTGAACATTGTTGAGGTATGTCAGAACAGAACACCAAACCTGTCATGCTCTCTTTGGGTGTGTGTGTACTGTGTGTTTATATACACACACATAGTACATATGTACGGAAGGGTATTTATTGTAACAGTTTTTTTTTCTTTTGTAGCAATATTATCTGTGGCGAAAGGAGCCCAAAGTGCTGCAGAACCTATCCTCAGAACCAAAGGTGGGCGTATGAACGCTAGAGAGCGCTAAAGCGCTATTCCGCTTACAGTGGACCTAAACTTTTTGTCAGCGTTTTTGTGAATTGACTAACTTTTATAATTCATAAGCGGATTTGTGCTATTTTTATTTAAAATGCAGTACCGCTAATAACTAATTATCTATCAGTAAAAACCAATAAACTTATTTACAAGCTCTTATGCTGCTTGTTTTTTACCTTTTTCCCCACCGTAAGAGCAGAGAGGAGGAAGGGTTGGAGGGGGGAGGGAGGGTTGGAGGGGGGAGGGGGGCAGAGCTGAGAACAGACTCGGCTCTACCATGTAGGTAAATGCCTGGGGGTCCCATTTCAGCAGTGGCCCCGGCCCCGCCTCGCCCCGTGCAGTCACCTACATCACTAACATTGCTCATGCTTGTTAATGTACATTTAACATAAAAATAATTATAGTTACGATGAAAACGATCATTAAATATACGCAATAAAAAAAACGGTCGATTTCTTTATCCCCCTACTAAAAATGGACTATTCCATCTTCCGGGTCATAGTTGAACTCAGGGGCTAATTCTGTAGCTGGCTGCGCTCGGTGTCTTCATAAATCCTTAAAGAACCCCGCTGTTTCAAGCCAAATTAACGTGGCCGGATGATTTTAAGGTGTGTTTTGTGTCGACCATTCGACGGTGAGTCGTTATTTTTATGTATTTTAGTTACTTTTCATTAAATCTGTTGACTACCTATAGACGCTAACTGTGTCTGCCGGTTGGTTGTGCTGGGTTACTAATGGAAATCCTTAGAGAACCCAGCTGTTTCAAGCCAAATTAACGTGGCCGGATGATTTTAAGGTGTGTTTTGTGTCGACCATTCGACGGTGAGTCGTTATTTTTATGTATTTGGGTTACTTTCATGTATAAATGCGGTGGCGACACACCCGTGTATTTGAGATTTAAACGTGGTTTTAGGGATTAAAAGATCATTCTATTTTTTGTTAATTACGTGGCCAATCCTTTGATTTTTGTAATTTCATCCTTTTAGGATCATTTTTGTTACTTTTCAGTTGGCAGTGTAGTGCAAATATTGATAACGTTGCCGGCTATATATAAATATATATATATATATATATATATATATTATATATAATATATATATATATATATATATATATATATATATATATATATATATATATATATATATATATATATATATAATATATATATATATATAATATATAAATATATAAATAGCGGATTAGATTAGCTTCCCCTAATTTTCATAAGACATTTGTGCTTTTGAAATTGTGGACCTAAAAAAATTAATAAGCGTTTTAGAAATTGTGGAACTAATTTTTTAATTAGCGGTGCCCAGCTTTGCTCAGAACCATCAGAGAGAGAGATGGCTCTACAGGAACCCCTCAGGAGTTTGCAACAGGAAAAAGATGCCATAACTTCACAGCACCAATCACAGGGAGCCAATTTAAAGATTTTGGTAGCAATATTAAATCTTCCATCTACATATTGCTTGTTCTTAATATTGCAAAAGAATATGCTGGTGAAGATTCTCAGTCGTCCAGGACATGATAAAATCAAAAAAGGCGTTCAATACAGCATCAACTCAATTCTGTAACAAATAAAGTCCAGTTGATGCTGTATTGAATGCCTTTATTGATTATTTCAAAAGAAGTACCGCATTTGTCGGATTATAACACACTCCTGTATATAACACGCTTTGTCCAATTATTGCCAATAAATTGGAAAAATCTGTAAATAACACGCTTCAGCGTATAACGCGCATTTAATATGCGTCACCGCTATGCGACGTGTCAGCGCCTCATTTGTCCTGCTTAAAATGGCGGCCACAGAAGCGAGCGAGCACCGAAGGACTTCACAAGAAAACACGGTAAAAACAATTGTTTCTTTGCAAGAAAAAAAATATTTCTTAGCTGACATTATAGCACAAGGGTTCCTGAGCTTAACGGTTCCTTAATCAATTCACGAAATGGTCTAATCTGCTAGATTTAAATTGTTTCGGTTTGACTTCTTCCAAAACACATCTCGTGTGCTACTAAAATAAATTGTAAATAAATCAAATTTTATCTCAAATGTCTTGTACAGGTCAACAGCTTGTAAATTAAACCCATATATGTACAGGTCAACAGCTTGTAAATTAAACCCATATAATTACACCCTGTAAGCCTAAAAAATATCCGAGTGGTTTAAGAGCTGTTTATCTAAACAGTAGGTATCTGTTCACGTTAGCTAAGTGCTAACAGCTAAAAGAGTGATTTTTTTATAGCTCTAAATATCTTCTGTAGCTAACAGTGAGTAAATGACCACCAAATAATTAATAATAATAATAATAATAATAATGAATTCAATTTATAACGCACTTTTCATTAGTGAAAATCTCAAAGTGCTACACACATTGAATGCTACACACATTCATACACCGGTAGCGGCAGACTACCATGCAAGGTGCTTTCCAGTCCTACCGGGAGCAACTCGGGGTTAAGTGTCTTGCCCAAGGACACAACGACACATGGTGTGGGGAACCGGGATTCGAACTGCCAACCTTCCGATCGGGGGACGACTGCCATTACTACTACGCCACGGCCGCCCGTGTACGCTCTGTAAGTTTCAAGAAAATCTGCGGTGTGGTTTATGAGTTATCTTGCTAAAAAAATACAGATAACCTCACAGCTATAGCAGCTACATCTAGAGCAGGAGGCGGGCAGCGACAGTCAGTCCGACCAGAGGAGGCTTTTTTCGGACACATGAGCTAGAAACGGGCTGGAAGTGGCCCCCTAGCGGACAAAAGTGGTACTGCACCATTTTTTGCCCAAAATGAAAAACGGCGATATCAGAGTCAAAAATGGGTCTAAAAATATGGGAAAAATCCATAAATAACACGCTTCGGCATATAACACGCAGGACATTCAAATGAGGGAAAAAAAACTATGTGTTATACTCCAACAAATACGGTACCCATTTTTTTCTCTCCAATAAATGTTGCAGTGAGTGTTGAGGCAGCACAAAAAAGGTCCTGGGTTTAAGCACAGACCGGGGCCTGGGGTTGTTCTGCACGTTTTCATGTTTGCATGGGTTTTCTCTGAGCCCTCTGTTTTCCTCCCACAGTTCAAAAACATGTATGGTTATACTGCCTTCATTCCCAGGCCTCTCTTGAGAAAGGCACCTGTGATCTCTGTGATTTACATGATTAAATAATAGTTAATGAATTAATAATTAAATGGTGTTCAACCCTGTGTAATATTTCCCCCAGCTTCGAGACAACAAGCAGCAAAGTCGCCTGTGTGCAGAGCAAGAGACACGTCTGGGTGAGTTGGAGGGTCAAGTGGAGAACCAACCAGGAAGCAGAGGACCGCCGGCGCATGTTGGAGGATGTTCAGTCAGACAAAGCCACGATAAGCCAAGCTCTCACCCAGAACCGAACACTGAAGGACCAGTTGGCTGAGTTACAGAAATGCTTTGTCAAACTGGTGAAATGAATGAAAATTTAATCAAATGAACAAAATTTTCAACAGTTTGGTGTATTTCTTATATTAATTTGATACTTTGTAATGTTTTTGAGCTGAGGTGTTAGTAACTTTAATTGACTGTATTTGTAAAAGAAATAATAATAATTCATGTAATCCCTTGCGTCACAGACAGACAGTCTTTATTGTCGATCGCACCCCATTTGGTGCATGCAGTGGAACAAGTTTATGTAGGGTCCCAGTTATATCCAACAATAAAATGTAAAAGAAAAACAGTAACATCTAAGATATGAACTAAGTTAACATTAACAAAAAATACACTTGGCACTAATAGGACAAAAACATCACATCGAACAGCAGCACAAACATGAGTGTATGAGCACGAATGAACACAGCAGTATAAAACAGATCAACAAAATCAAGTTATTCTTCACAGCGATTATCCTGGTTAGAGATTCATGAGTCTAACAGCCTCTGGGTAGAAGCTGTTCCTCAGTCTAGTGGTTCTACTTGGTACTAGTCTAATGGTACTACTCAACCTCCTTCCTGGGTGTGTGTGTGTGTGTGTGTGCATGTTCTAAACAAATCTGAGCATCAGTTACACATGAAGGGCATGGCGAAGCCCCATCTGAATGCTACAGGACACTTACAAGGACTTAAGTATGTAAGTTCTCAGGAAGATGTACAGCTCTATGGATTCATCTGCTGTCGTTGGTGAGTGCAAGAAGTTCTCAGACATTATATGGCAACACAAGTTGAATACTGTTTCATCACAAGGATAAGGTCCCCTTAAGCCGGGTACCGACCAAACGCGTCAAAACGCTCCTGACGGACCCTTTTGGCCGCTTGTCACTTTCATGCTACGTTCAGACCGAACGCTTTTTGAGCGGCCAAAAAGCGCGAAACGCCTCAAGCTGGACGCACGGGACGCATTGGTGTTCAGACCGGAACGAGAAGCGGCGGTGGCGGCGGGGTGTGGGAGGAGCTAGCAAAGCTTAAACTTGCTAAACGTGAAAAGTTTACAATTCAAAACTTACCCGATATCCCGACTTCCTCACTGGCACTCCGCCAGGCAAGGTCCTTTTTATTTCTCCTCCATACATGAACAGGACTTTGCGGGTTGTTTCCGTGTCTCACAAACAATACGTCACACTTGCGCAACAGCTGTCCCCTCGTTACCGCGTCACATAGCTGACTCTCCCTCTCTCCTCCCCTGACTCTCCCTGATTGGTTGTCAGACGTGTTGAGCGGCAAAAGTTCAGCTTTTTCAAATCAAGCGGTGCGCTGCCGCGGGGTTGCATGCACGGAAAATGCTCTGCCGCCCCTTCCGCACCGCTCAAAACGGACGTGACGCGACGCGCTACCCCTGGAGGTGCGTCCCCCATTGACTTTGCATGTAAACCGGCCGCTCCTGCAGCTCAAAACGCGTTCGGTTTGGACGTACCATCACACTGAAGCCACTGAAGATGCGTCTGATGACGCGCACTGGGTGGAGGCAGAGGAGGGGGGTCTGGCTCCTTTTCCGCTCGGGTTGTTTTGTTTCATGCTGCTGGCAGATGAAATCTGCTGCACGTGAGCCTCGTTACTACTTGAGTGGGTTTTCTACGAGCCGAACTGCAGCTCCAAAAGCCTTTGTTGAGATTAAAACGTTTTTTTTTTTATGTTTGGGGTGATCGTACGCTCGAGCGGACAGCAGCAACTGTAAAAATGCCAAGTTTCTTACCGGAGGCTGGTTCCTTCATGGAGGCTCGATGGGGTAAGTTTAAAAAGTCCAAAAAAAGTCCCGTTGTCGTTGCGTCATCACATAGCAGTCTCTCCCGATTGGTTGCTGGATGCGTCGAGCAGCAAAATATCAACTTTGGGAACTTTAGCGGCTCGACGCTGCTCGACGCTTCGGCTGCGTCGCGTGCGCGGAAATGAACTGCCGCGCCACTTCAAACACTCAAAACGCGCAGCTTCACGATTCGCCGCGCCTCGATGTGTCTCCACATAGACTTTCAAAGTAAACCGGCTGCTTCCGCTGCCCGAAACGCGTTTGGTCTGTACCCGGCTTGAGTTGACATTCCTGTTTACAAGCGTCCATTGCCTCTTGGGAGACCACCAGATGCTCCTGTCCACCAAACAGATGTGGGATGGTGTACATAAGAAGTGGATGTACACTTGGAGCTACTGCCAACGTGTTACAGCTCCTCCTGTACAAGTTTAAAATAATGTTAATACTTCATATTTAGTGTCTGTCAGGTGCACATTTTGTATTAAAAAGTTAGCAAATTTATTACAAGACTAAAGCCGGGTACCGACCAAACGCGTCAAAACGCTCCTGACGGACCCTTTTGGCCGCTTGTCACTTTCACACTGAAGCCACTGATGACGCGTCTGATGACGCGCATTGGGAAGAGGCAAAGGAGGGGGGTCTGGCTCCTTTTCCGCTCGGGTTGTTTTGTTTCATGTTGCTGGCAGATGAAATCTGCTGCACGTGAGCCTCATTACTACTTGAGTGGGTTTTCTACGAGCCGAACTGCAGCTCCAAAAGCCTTTGTTGAGATTAAAACGTTTTTTTATGTTTGGGGTGATCGTACGCTTGAGCGGACAGTAGCAACTGTAAAAATGCCAAGTTTCTTACTGGAGGCTGGTTCCTTCATGGAGGCTCGATGGGGTAAGTTTAAAAAGTCAAAAAAAAGTCCCGTTGTCGTTGCGTCATCACATAGCAGAGTCTCTCCCGATTGGTTGCTGGACGCGTCGAGCAGCAAAAGATCAACTTTGGGAACTTTGGCGGCTCGACGCTGCTCGACGTGACTCGACACTTCGGCTGCGTCGCGTGCACGGAAATGAACTGCCGCGCGCTGCCGCGCCGCTTCAGACACTCAAAACGCGTCGCTTCACGATTCGACACGATTCGACACGCCTCGACGCATCTCCACATAGACTTTCAATGTAAACCGGCCACTTCCGCTGCCCGAAACGCGTTTGGTCGGTACCCGGCTTAATGCAGATGGGGTGCTAATGCTGCATTAAAAACTATATTAAAAATAACATGAAACGTTCCACTCTTCATCCTACAGAAAATGGTTTGTTACT
>JBBPBX010034741.1:5037-24615 GCA_038048925.1 Garcialebias charrua
CTGTTTACATGCACAGCACTCAAAAATAATAAAAAAAATAGTTGCTGTAGCATTGTACACAAGACTCTGTATTGTATGCTGTGTTTGAGTGAGAGAGTAAAATAAATTCAAATGAACAATCAAACTAGTTTTTTTAATTTAAAAATGTATACATTTATTAATATCCCATATGTGTATCTTTGTTAAAGAGCATAAAACAAAGTATTTAAGCATGAAAGCACATACTTTTATTGAGTAGCAGTGTCACACGTCATAACCACATCTCTGACGTTTATAACAAACAAAACCGTGTGAAAATCGGGTAAGAATTCGTGAAGTTATGATTGTTTTTAGTGGAGCATACAGCTTCTTCAATACAAATAAATGCGCTGGGAGCGCGAAACACACCCATCCAAGATGGCGGCCGCACGGAATGTCCGCTCCAATAGGCAGCTCCAGTCCGTAGGGTATCTAGTGTTTATATATAATATCTATGCTTGGGTATACCTCACCTCCTTCTACAGGTGTGCAGTGGAGAACATCCTGTGCTCCAGCATCAACATGTGGCATGGAGGCTGCACAGCTGCAGAAAGAAAAGCTTTGCAGAGAGTGGTGAAGGCTGCACAGAAATTGTTGGAGTCAGCCTCTCCACCATCACAAAGCATTATGAAGGACCCCACTCACCCAGCACACACACTTTTTGCCCTGCTCCCCCAGCCAGGAGGTTGAGGAGCATTAAGTGTAGAACCACTAGACTAAGGAACAGCTTCTACCCTGAAGCTGTTAGACTCATGATCAAGATTATCTTTATGGGAAAAAATCACTGTAATGCCCCTTTGACTGGTGATATGTGCTGCTGACTATCCATGATGCTGATTTATTCCATGCTGCTGATTTATTTCATGCTGCTGTATTCATTCGTACTCATCTACTCACACAGACTCATGTTCGTGCTACTGTTGTTCAGCGTATTGTTTTGCACTATTAGTGTTTAACGTATTTCTTATAGTTTATATCTTAGATCCTCATTACCGTTTCTTTTACAATTTATATTTTTTGCTATTGTTGGATGAAACTTGGACCCTGTGTACAATTTCGTTCCACCTTATGTACTACATGTGATTCGAATGACGAGAACCTTGAACTTGACATTTCAGTTTGTTTGTCTATGTCGCCATCTGCTGGCCAAGCTTCAACATTGCAGCTGCATGACACAAGGTGTCATAAAAACAGTGTTTAATAAAAGGTTTTACGTGCACTTTGAACATTTTGACACTTTTCTTTGCAAAGACACTATTAAAATAACTACTTGTTAGTGTGATTGTGCCATCATAACACGTATAGTGGAGCAGCCCTGATCTTTGACGCCAACCTGGAGCTCATTGTAGAAAATTGTTTCTTAGCTTGAACTAAATATGGCCTAAAAGTACATGTTTTGCAATTAACTACATCAAACTTAAATAAATTGTAGCGTTTCAATTGTTTAAATAAAGTTAAAGAACAACTAAAATAAGGATTTGAACACATATCTACTGCAACTTCCTGTTAAAATAACTCTGCCCGTCATTATGTGGAAACGGCTACATCCCAGACTGCACCTCAATTTTCCTACACATTTACTGTATTTTCTGGCCTATAAGTCACACCTTTTTGTCTAATTTGCATGCCCTGCGACTTATACAGCGAAGCAACATATTTATGGATTTTTTCCCCATATTTTTAGACCAATTTTTGGCTGAGATATGACCGTTTCCATTCATTCTGACGAAAAAAAATGGAGCAGTACCACTTTCAGCCGCTAGGGTTCACCGACCGTTCCCAGCTCATGTGTAATAACAGCTGATTTGACCGGTATTATTAAGGAAAAGTTCAGCTCAGACCCATCTTTTCTATAATTTTTAGCAAACAAATAATTATTTTTAAGTGTTAATCTTGTTAAAGTCCTACCATGCACGCTCCTGTGGCCATTTCCGGGTTGTCACGCGTAACATATGCGACGCGTCAGCGGTGAAGCATAATAGATGCGACTTATAGGGCGAAGCGACATATTTATGGATTTTTTTCACTTTATTGGACATAATTGGACTGATGCGACTTATAGGGTGGTGCGACTTATCAGCCGGAAAATACGGTACTTGAATTGCTTTTGTGAGAATAAGACAAAAACATTTACAAAGATGAGAAAACGATTTAAGTAATGCTTAACAACTGGAGACTTGGCTGGGATCAGTGCGATTGTTAGGGTTTGCAGACGTTTTTGAATGAAGATCATTTCAGCTGAGTTAGCTTGTTCATCTTCCTTTACCTCTGCTGTACTCTCAGAGAATCAGCCTCGATTTCCCACAAATCAGTGCAGCACTGTCGTGACATAACAGGGCCTTGTTCATGTGACTTTTGCCCTTAAAACATCGTCTCCTGCTTCAGGCGCTTGAAACAATGTCGAGCATAACGTCACTATGATTAAGATACCGGCCGCTTTTTCATACGGAGAAATGTGCATTTAAACAACGTGTCATCGCCCTGTGGACTGTATGATTTGGTTGGTTTGTTTTTAAAAGGTCTCAGGATTCAATTAAAAGTTAGCTGCTCAAGTAATTTAAATTTAAGACTTCATTACTTTGTCTTTACATTAATAAAATATCACCCATTGACTGTTTTTCCCCCAACTCCCAAGATACCAGTGACATATGTCAGGCGGGCCTTTCAGGAAAAGCTGCTTTTTGAATTTGTTAATTAAATTTCCATTATTTGTGATTTTTTTTTTTTATCCAAAAAATACCAATCACTTTTTAAAATGATGGTCACATATTGTTAAAATTCATGCATTAACAACCCTTCAAATATTTAAAATTCATCGTCTGTCCCTAATGTATGTATACGTTTTCTTCCATAGTCATAAATCATAAGAGTCAATTTCACATTGATGACTTTGCTGGGCGATTGTCACAGAAATTATTGCGATAAACGATAATATTGATTGAAATTTGATCATTAGAAATGGTCAAATCTCAGAAACATTTTAATTTTTGTGTAGTACCTTTTTTGACCACTGGATGACAGTCTAAGACTGTTCGAACTGAAGGATGGATAGTGAGTAGCGTGTCTCTTTATGAAAAATGGGAGGGAGTCCCCTTGACGTGACATGGGCTGTCCCTCGTTCCCCTTTTTTGGTTCTCAGCTTCTTTTTGCAAAGAAAAACAAGTTTTTACATGAAGGCACGTGTTTCAACCTTGAATTTTGGACCTTCGACGAGACGGATTTTAGCTTAGCTAGTAGCTTAGCTTCTCAGGCTAAGCTGCTTTTTACGATCCTATAACGCAGTTTTGAACGGTTAAAATGGATTTTAAAGAGAAAAGAAGGGATCAGTGAAGGACACCGGAGTTGAGCCTTTTGTCATCCAGTGTCTTCAGTAGAAAGAGAGAGATACGAAGAAAATGCAATATTTTCACTTGTCATGCGATCAATTTATTGTTTATCGTGACAGGTCTAAGTCTGACATCAAAATACTCAGATGTTGGTTTATCACAGTCAAACTTTAATGAACTTAAACATGAATATAAACAGGTCCCTCTTGTAAATGAGTCCTTGTGTGGCTCAGTGTGACGAACCTGTAAATAAAGATTGAATGAATGTTGCGTCTTAACAAAACACACATTTTTCTCTTTTTTTTAATTATAAATTGATTTTAATAAAAAGAATATTCCACATAATGATTAAAAAGGAGTGGCCATAATGGTCATTAGGAGATCTTAAACACAAATACTGTAGTGATACTGTATAAAAGTAAAAAAAAAAGTGAAGAACACTTCGTGGAATAAGAAGTGAAACGGTTCTCCTTAATGATAAATGTAAAAAATATCAAGTTTTACTTCCAACTTTCTTAAAAGCCTCAATTTTAATGGAGCACTTTTTTTATTTAGTTTTTTAAACGTGGCAAAATACGAATCTTCATTTTAGTGTCGCCTGTTGAGTTTGTCACGTTTCTCATTAATCTCTTCCCCCCTCTGGTGGTAGGAAGTTGTTACTGCAGGTTGCACTACATGTGCTCTGGGTGGTTCTGCAGACAGGTGATGAACTCTTTCACCTTCTTGCCTTCGTAGCAGATCTGGTAGACCGCTGTAAACAACGGAAACCTGAAGAAGAAAAATTTTACAGACTCGATTAGAAGAAGCAGGAAGTAAACGGAGAGGTCGAGCGCTGCCAACGAAACATCCAAATTCTGGGGATAAAAAAAACGTCTTGCCACACTCACTTGTTGACCATGTCGTGCTTCTGCAGGATCTTGTAGACCTCAGCTGAGGTCTGCGGACCCTGGAGCTTCTGACCGTTCAGCATTTCTACCTCCAGCTCGGTAATAGACTGTGGAAGTTCACAAGGGGACAGAGAAGAGGGCTCAGAAATGATGTGGCAGCTTCACTTCCTGTTGTGTTTTTGTGTAAGACACCAAAAACTACCACACTGCGCTGAAAGAACCTCCAGCCGGATACAATAAAACTTGTTGGAGAGGTCAGACAAGGTCAAAGGAAGATGCAAACTAACTTTAGTGCAGATTGAGATCAGTTTCTTTTCAAAACGCAACATTTTTGAATGGGATTTGGTTTAGGCGAAGGGTCTGGTGACGTTTTTTTATGTCTTCGGCTCACTTTAGACGTTTTGACGAAGGCCTCTGCGACTCGGCGGTTCCTCCCCCCGTAGCAGGTGGTGATGAGGTCTGCCACGCCGCAGCTCTCCAGGAAGGTGCCGGAGCTCACCTTGCCTTTGGAGAAGACCTTGGTGAAAGCAACCATCTCCATCAGACCCAGCCTGATCACGGCTGCTTTGGTGTTGTCGCCGAAACCGAGGCCGTCGCAGAACCCGGCGCCTACGGCCACGATGTTCTGGTGGGAGAGGAAACGATAATCAGCACGTTCAGGGGGGTTCTTCAGACAGAAAGCTGCGTTTTTCTGTATCGTACCTTTTTTTTTTTTTTTTTTAACTCGACTCTCAAACAGATTTTAATTTACAACAGTTTGTAAATGTGAATAAAACTTTGACATCATTCAAACATCAAAACATTCAGCTCATTCTGGAGATGGCTGTCGTGATTTTTACACTTATATTTATTAATGTAATGTTGAATTATATATATATAATATTTATCAATGTAATGTTGAACTGTACTGTATTTACAAATGTATTTATTTCTCATAAGTGCTGTATGTCCCATTGTTCTCTGAAAGCTGCTTCATCCACTGCCTCTGTTTTGTCTCATGCTACTTTTTGCTTTTAGCTGCTGTTCTTTGACTTTTAGCTGTCATTTCTGCTACTTCTGTCCCTGTCCCTTTCTATGTAACTGTCCTTGTCTCTGTCTCTCTCTCTCTTGGTCCATGTCTCTGTCTTTGTCCCTCCATCTCTCGCTCTCTGTCCTGTCTCTGTCGTTATAATAATAATAATAATAATGAATTCAATTCATAACGCTCTTTTTGTTGTCCCTCTCTGTCACTGTCCCTCTCTCTCACTCTTTGTCCCTGTCTCTGTCCATGTCTTTTGTCATTGTCTCACTCTCTCTCTCTCTCGCTCTCTGCCGTCTCCCTCTCTGTCCCTCTCTTTGTCCACATCTCTGTCCCTCTCTCTGTCTCTATCTCAGTCTCTCTCTGTGTCCCGGTCTCTCTCTCCGTCTCTGCTTCAGTCCCTCTGTCTCTCTCTCTCTGTCCCTGTCTCTCTTTCTCTGTCCCTCTCCCTGTCTCTCTCCGTCTCTGCCCCTCTTTCTCTGTTCCTCTCTGTCCCCGTCTCTTTGTCCCTCTCCCTGTGTCTGTCCCCATCTCTCTCCGTCCCTGTATCTGTCCCTGTCTCTCTCTGTCCCTCTCCCTGTCCCTGTCTCATCCGTCTCTCTGTCCCTCTCCCTGTCCCTGTCTCATCCGTCTCTCTGTCCCTCTCCCTGTCCCTGTCTCATCTGTCTCTCTGTCCCCCTCCCTGTCCCTGTCTCATCCGTCTCTCTTTGTCCCTCTCCCTGTGTCTGTCCCCATCTCTCTCCGTCCCTCTCCCTGTATCTGTCCCTGTCTCTCTCAGTCCCTCTCCCTGTCCCATCCGTCTCTCTGTCCCTCTCCCTGTCCCCGTCTCATCCGTCTCTCTCTGTCCCTCTCCCTGTCCCTGTCTCATCCGTCTCTCTCTGTCCCTCTCCCTGTCCCTGTCTCATCCGTCTCTCTCAGTCCCTCTCCCTGTCTCTGCAGCCAAAGTTCTGACTCTTCTTCAGATCTGCTGCTCCGAGCCTCAGATCGTTGGACCGATTTCTGTCCTGGGACGTCCTTCAGGACTTGTCTCCTGTCCCCCTCAGGTTGGATCGTCCCCCTGGTTTTCCCAGGCTGCAGTGTACCTTTAAGGCTCCACACAGCTCCACAGTATCACTCTCCTGCACGACCGTGATCCGAAAATTGGGAGTCTGCAGGAGCTCCTTGAACATGAGGCCGTTCGCCTCATTCCTCGCCCCTTTAGTCCAGAGAAGAAGAAATAAACACGGCTCAAGTCAAGATTTAGGAAACAGACTGTGTTGACCACCAAAACACACCAACGTGGCCGGAAGCTTCTCACCGATGGTGGTTTCACAGAACTTCTCGTCCGCCACCTCGTTGGCGATGTTGGCGCCCATCAGGACGCTGACCTCGATCTCCAGCTTCTCTCGGATGATGTCCGAAATGAGCCTCAGTCCTTCCGGACCCTCGTCGACGCCCTAAAAGACAACGAGTCGTTCAGGACCAGAACCTCTAGCCCGAACGGGAGGGTCAGACAGACGGCGTTCTGGTGAGTCGGCGCTTTGAACCGCCAAGAAAACTCAACGCGAGACCAAATCGCGAGATCCTACTTTGATGAGAGAGATCCCGATGGTTCCCTCGGCCAAGTGGGGCTTGATCTGGTCGCAGATTTTGTGGATGAACTGGTGCGGGATCACGAACACCAGAATCTTGGCTCCTTTCGTGGCTTCTGTGACGTCGGGGATGGCCACCTGAAGGACATCAGACCAATATGACAACGCCGTGGAAACAACGCTAACAATAAAGCACGGGCGAGGCTTCGTCATGCTGTGGGCTCGTAAACCACCATCATCTCATATCTGTGCTCCAGTAGTTTCAGTGAAAATGGCTGTTGTCCAACACTTGTTGGGTTAGACTCTGCCACCTTTGTGATTTAAAAAAAAGACATTTTTGCCACTTTGCTTAATAACTGCGATGTGTCCGGAGCCGCAAAACCTGCTGCAACTGTGTACGGTCAACTGGAGGCTCATGGGCCACTACAAGTTTGCTGGAAATGGCTTTTCCATCCAGTGGGGGTGGAATAAAATAAAAAATGTCTAACTATTATTAACATTAGGGAGCCAAGATGGCGTAGGGGCAGGGCAGCTGGCTTGGGACCCGAAAGTCCCAGGTTCAATCCTCGGTCACTGCATACCCTGTGGTGTCTCTGAGCAGCACACCTCTTCCCCAAATTGCCCCCCCGGGCGCCTTCAATTGCTGCCCACTGCACCACCTGGTGGTGGATGGGTTAAATGCAGAGACCAATTTCGTCATTGTATGGAAACATACAGTGATTACATTGTGTGACATTATTATTATTTTTTATTGATATTGTTACATTTTAATACAAAAGAAAAGCCCAGTTTCATGTAAATAAAGAAAAAAATACACAATTTTTAACAATTTTATAAAAAATTTAAACGAACTCAGCAGGCTTATGCGAGTTCTCTTAATTGTTGAAGAATTAAGTATCCTACTTAAAGCATAAAGTTAAAGACAGTATAAAATTAGGCCAGTTTGTTGGATATACAGTTACATTTTTTAAAGTAAAATAAATTATTTTGTTTACTTTAGCTTTGCCTTTTGTGTTTTATTCTTAGTGTTATCAAAGTTACTCACCATCCCTTCTCACCAGGGACGTGCAGAGGGGGGGGCTATGGGGGCTTGAGCACCTGCCCCTTTTGCTCCTTGCCCCCAAGTGCCCTTTTGGTCAAAAAAAAAAAAAAAAATTTTTTTTTTTTTTTTAATTTCCTATTCCTAAGCCCTCCTCTGACACATAATAACGTACTAAAATTATTTATTTTATTTTATTATTATTATTTTTGTATTTTTGCAAGAAAAACAACATAATAAGCCCTCCGGTCATGTACCAACACTACATTCCCCACAATGCAACAGTAGTAGTAGGGGTGGGGCCAAACTGATCTGGAGTCGTGTCTCATGAACCCAGAGTAATAAGACCTGCCTCACATTCACATTAGGGTCAGTGGGGGAGCTGCCCCCCTTGGGGGCATTACCGTTGGGGGGGCATGGCCCCACGTTTTCGAGACATGACCAACAGAAAACTGCTGCTGCACAGTTGTTTTAAGAAGGGGCAGATATGATAAGATTTTTTTCTTCTTCTGCTACCTTTCATTTTATATCTTGTTTTTTTCTTTCATGTGTTTGTAAATTGTCTTTGTGTTTTAAATCTGAAATGAATAAATAATATAAAATGAATAAAAATAAATAAATACTACTTTTGATCTTAGTTGATAACTGTTATTGATTTTACTTGTTTTATTACTTGTTTTATTGACATTTAATTCTGTTGCACCTTGTAGCACTTTGAGATTTTCATTAATGAAAAGTGCGTTATAAATTGAATTTATTATTATTATTATTATTATTAAATAAGAAGAGAACAAAAATAGCAAAAATGCTTAAAAGTTGGAAGTTTGTTTTTAAACAGTTCACCATGATGGAAAAGAAGATTTTGGATCTTAGATTCAGTTTGGGTGTGGGGGGGGGAGAGAAAGAAAGGCAAGAGACCGAAATAAATAAGAGACATTGGCCTCCCTCCACTCAACACAGAGAAGATGAGACAATGAGGAAAAAAGAGAAACTGACAAGAAAAAAGAAGAGGAAAGATTGAAGAAAAGGTATATAGGTACTTACAAATACACTAAGACACAAATAGAGATATACAGTAGGTCTAAATTTTGGTGGTCAGTTAGTCTCAGTAGGCTTTTCTCATGGTGACCTGCATTAACAACTCAATTTTTGCTTTTGTTTAGTTTTCTTCTGCAGTTCCACATTAAAGTTTGATGCAGCTCTGCTTTTCTGAATGGACCATCTTCATCTCCACTGCAAGTGTAGCAAACCAGGCAGCTCTTTCTTTTATAGATTACAGTACACTAAAAAGTTGCATTGTGCCCTTGTTTACATTTTTAATAAATCTGTAAAGACAAAATATATCTGGTGGTGTAGCTCTGATTTACATATCTTGCTAAATCGCAGGTTTGAATATTGCAATGCTTTCCTATAACAAAGTAGACCTGCAGAAAGAAATTACTAATAAAATATTTTACATATGGATACAGTAGTTGTATGTTCTATGTAGATGCTGGTGAAGATTCTATTACAAATAAAGTCCAATTGATCTTGTATTGAACACCTTTTTGTTCTATGTAGAGGTTTTCCTAAGCTTTGATAGTATATCTCACAATTTTGTAATTTATCATTGTTTATTTAACTCTGAAAGCTATGTGACTTTGTTAATATTCTGTCCTAAAATGCGGTTAGATGTGCCCCCTTTTTTTTTTTGAGCACCTGCCCCTTTAGTGGGCTCTGCACGCCCCTGCTTCTCACTCAGCACCTCGTCTTAAGAGATATTCCAAAAACATTCTGGTGGTTTTGAGAGAAAGGTCACGCTGAGAGACTGGAAGTCAGCTGAACAACGTTAGTTGTTACTTGTTTTATTACTTGTTTTATTGACATTTAATTCTGTTGCACTTTGTAGCACTTTGAGATTTTCATTAATGAAAAGTGCGTTATAAATTGAATTCATTATCATTATTATTATAACAACGTGGCTAACAAACTACTAGCATGATGTAGTCCACATCTTTTACGCCTTGTATTTGTACCATTAGTCACATATTTGAAAAAGACAGGAAGTCTGCTACAACCAGCCATTTTCATTGTTGGCAAGAATTTAAATAAAATTGAGTTTTATTTTAGTTTTGGTCAAAGTCTGAAAGGCTCATTGATGATTTTTGAGAAAATTAATGGATTTTAAGTGCGCCTTAGTCTGAAAATTATGGTACAGAAACTAGATACATGTAATTTCCAAAACAAGCCAAACAACGGAGCCTGAACAGCAGCATGTCCGATTTAAATAAACCCATCAGATATTGGATGCTAAGGATTATTGTGCTGCTCTTGTCTTAGACCTGTCTAAAGCTTTTGATACTGTGGACCATGACATCTTGTGTCACAAGCTCTCAGAACTTGGTTTCTCAGATCATACCATTGGTTGGTTCTCTAATCATCGTTCAGATTGGAAGCAATGTGTTCTACATAATGGTATTTCCTCCAGTTATTTAACAGTCAACAATGGTGTACCACAAGGCTCAGTCTTAGGACCCCTTTACAATCTACATATGTAGATTGGAGCATCCCTGATGCATCCTTACACTTCTATGTTGATGAAACAGTTGTTTATTGTCGAGCTCAAACAGTTGCTAAGGCTTTCCAGCTTTTGCAATCCACCTTTGACATCATCCAGTCAGATTTGTTCTGTCTCAATCTTATACTAAACACAGACAAAACCAAAAGGATGCTTTTTTTCAAACAGGAAGTCGGTCCTAGCAGTTTTTCCTCCGATTTTATCCTCAAATGGTGTCCCTATTGAGTTTGTCGATTCCTACAAATATTTGGGTATCTTGATCGATTCGCATCTCTCTTATAAGCTTCACATGGAAAACCTAGTAAGGAAACTTTAAGTTAAACTGGGTTTCTTTTTCAGAAAACAGATCCTGTCTAACTCTGAATGCTAGGAAACTGCTTGTAACTGTGACTTTCCTTCCCTCCATTGATTACGGTGACGTTATCTACATGAACGCTCCTACAACCACCCAGCAGATGTTGGATGCTGTCTATCACGGTGCGCCAAGATTCATAACTGGCTGTGATTTTTATACCCACCACTGCACCCTGTATTCACTGGTTAACTGGACATCATTAACTTCATGCAGACTCTCTCACTGGTACATTTTCATCTTTAAATCACTTCTTGGTCTGTTGTCTTCATACATCTCCTCACATGTCTCTGCGTGAGTGCAGCTACAGCGTGCGCTCTCAGGACATGATTACCTGCAGTGTTCCCTCAGTGAGAACTGAACTAGGCAAAAGGGCCTTCTCCTACTCCGCTCCCGTTTCCTGGAATATCCTACAAAAAGATCTGAAGCTCTCGACCATGACCTCTCTGGCTTCAAACATCTGTTAAGTTCCTGGTAAGAACCAACGTAGACATGTTCCTGTTTGTAGTTTACTACATCGTCTTATAATCTAGGTGTGGGGGATGCTGCTACTTTTTCCTTTTGACTGTCCTTTTGGTTGCCATTTTATTTTAATTTGTAAACAAATTAAAATAAATTTTAAATTGATATGCCTCTTTTATGATTGTTTATTGCTGTCGTTGTTGTCCACTGTTGTCATCACTCTTTGTTAAGAAATCAGGTCTCTCTTGTAAATGAGTCCCCAAGGCTCAATGGGATTAACCTGTATAAATAAAGGTTGAATGAAAAAAAAAAGATCTGTGGGTCAGAGTTTAGCTATCCTGACTAATCAGCAAGTGGTCAAACGTCAGACTGAACTTGTGGAGACAAGGTTGGGCGTGTAGTCAAAAGATAACACAGTTGATCCAACAACTAACCACATTCTTGGGCAGCTTGTGACCAGGCAGGTATTTCACGTTCTCGTGCTCCGTGTTGATGATCTCCGTCAGCTTCCTCCCATCGATCGTTTCCTCGTAAACCCACATGTTCACCATGGGATCGAAGCGGTTGGATGCTTTGACGTTGTGCCCGATGATTTTGGCGATGGAGGAACCCCTGGAAGGACAGGGTCAGGGACAGCTCTTTCAGTGCTCAAAAGAGAGTTTTGTATGTATATACCAGTATATATACAGACTACTCGAGTAAGCCACACATCGATTCCTAGGACATCTATCGAGTTTTTTTACTTCACGTCGAGTATTCGTAGTGACGTCATCACGTCGCAGTTACAGAACAGAAAATGAATCTGCTTCCTGTTTGGAGCGTGTTGCGAACCGGTGTTACACCAGGGGGCGGTGTTGCATGCACTGTTGCAGGTCAAAAAAAAGGCGTTCAATACAGGATCAACTGGACTTTATTTGTTGCAGAAAACGTTTCGACTTCTGTCCAGAAGTCTTTTTCAATTCTGAATGGACTGTTGCAGGTCACAGAATATGGTGTAAAAGCGGGTCCAATCAACCGAACCAGAACAGCTTCACAAACAAAAAGAAAAAATTATGAATCTCTAAACCTATGAAAAACCTATAAAAACATATTAATCTTTAAAACTAAACCTAATGTGTACCACCGCTTGCGGTGGTGCAGGGTGGTCGACCACCCCACTGTTTTTAAGTTTCGTTTAAACGTGCTGCACGTTACTTTCACTTTTGCATCTTAAAAATAATAACTAATAGTTTTGTTTTTCCTGTGACTTATTTGCAGTATGATAAATGGTAGGAGCATAATATATGCTCACAATGTTTTGTTGGTCCTTTTTTTTTGTAAATAATAAATGACTTTTTTTTTTGCATTTTTATTTATTTATTTATTTTGCATCTCAATATCCTATGACATCTTCAACTATTCGAGTTCTACTCGAGCTTTATTATGTTAATGTCGAGTTAGGGAGCCAAGATGGTGTAGTGGCAGGGCTTTTGATTTGGGACCCGAAGGACGCGGGTTCGCGCCCTGGCCACTACACACCTTGGGGTGTCTCAAGCTTAGGATATAGTCGCGCTTTGGTCCGCAAGCTGGAGCGCGCGTGCTGCGCGCGCACTGTGCATGCGTTTATAGTGTAGCACGGCAGAGCTTGGCAAAGTGCTGTTCTTTTACGGACCAGCAGGTGGCAGTACCCTCTAAAACCTGTGCATATGTTGCAAGAAAGGGTGTAGAGGAAGAAATCTACCGTAGAAGAAGAACTGTTTGAAATCACACAACAAAAACAAATAGCTTTCTGCTCGCGTGCTGAACTGTTGTCTTTATTTGCGGCTTTCAATGCATGGAGTCAGCGGAGGAGAAAGCGATCACGTGACTTTTGGCGAAAAAACAAAAGAAAAGTCCGACTCCAGATCAGGAATGAAGGAGAATTTTAACATTTTGTGTCACAAAACATTCCTCCATGCCTCGCGACGCCGTTTCCACGACCACAGCGGCGCAGACAGCTGCAGATTCTGGCGTGAAGACTGTCGGTGAGGTCCACACCCGACCTGTCAATCAATTTGGCGCGCGCGCTAGGCTTGCGGAGCTTCAAAATCTAGGAGGTGCACGACCACGCGCGAAACCAACGCGCTGGCCAAAGCGCGGGGGCGGGGACTTCGCGATTGCGTCACTTTGGCCGCGCGCCCTATGCGACGCGTCAACTATATCCTAGCTCGCTTAAGCTAGATTCATACTTGACGCGTCGCGCAGCGCGCGAGGGTGTGCCCTCCAAAAGTGACGCAATTTCACAGTCCCCGCCCCTGCGCGTTGGCCCCGCGCAGGGGATTAGCGCGTGCCGTGCACCTCTGAATTTTTGAAACTCCGCAAGCCTAGAGCGCGCGCCGCGCTCAGTGACGTATGGACTGGGCTCAAAACAAGATGGACGCTTTCGAAGCTGCTCTGGCTGAACTCATCCGCATGTATCGCCATTTGTATGATCCCTCGATGTGCAACTGGCACAGAAGCGATGCAGAAGGAGGAAGAAAAACATGCGGGATCGCTTCGTGAAGGCCAAGAAGAGGGTGATCAGAAGTGGCGATCCTGGCACCAACAAACCGGTGCCAATCCTCGTTGTGGAGCTGAGTTGGCTGTCGAGTTTTATAAAACACCGAGAAAAGGACACAAATATGGAAAAAGAGGTAAAAATGAAAGAAAAAAAAGTTAGTACTGCTTTTATTACAGCTAGCTTAGCATGGAATACAGCAGGCCATGCTGTGCAGCCTGCCGTGTTGTTTCCCCTTTGTAGTCATAGATATAAACAATAAACTGTGAGAATGAATGACCAAAACATGGCTTAATGAAAATATAAATCAAGCTGCTGACCAGTAAATGTGAAATAGTGGAAATAGCTATTTTAGATCTGCACAGCTCAACTGTAAACAAATTTAGCCTATATGTGTGTTGATGCTTCATCTTCTGTTTATTAAGCTAACAATTACACAAACATTTGTTTTTATTTAACACATATGTGCATTGTATCCGTTACCGTACAGCAGGCCATGCTGTGCAGCCTGCCACGTGTTGTTTCCCCTTTGTAGTCATAGATATAAACAATAAACTGTGAGAATGAATGACCAAAACATGGCTTAATGAAAATATAAATCAAGCTGCTGACCAGTAAATGTGAAATAGTGGAAATAACCATTTTAGATCTGCACACCTCAACTGTAAACAAATTTAGCCTATATGTCTGTTGATGCTTCACCTTCTGTTTATTAAGCTAACAATTACACAAACATTTGTTTTTATTTAACACATACTGTATGTGCATTGTATCCGTTACCGTTTCATTTTGTACTGATGGATGTCAATGTCTGTTTTTTAGCCTGAAGAAACACCACAGAGCCAAGCACAGGACGATACATGGTGCCTCGACCAGACTGTCACCCCATTCGACCCGACCGTCACCCCCATGGACCAGACCTTCACCCCTATCGACCAGACCCTCACCCCCATGGACCAGACCCTCACCCCCATGGACCAGACCGTCACCACCATCGACCATGAGTACATCACACCCATCGTCTCTCACAACCTCACGCCTACTGGCCATGAAACTGGCAGTACTTCAAACGCAGGGGGTTTTCCTCTGCGCAGGTCCTCCACGCCAATTCCTCCCTGTCCAACGGTGCCCATACCCGTACCACCTCGACACTTGCCAGGGTCAAGCAGCAGTAGCAGAAGCGACAGCCCTAGCATCAGCTCACTCTGTTGGTGTTGGTGAAAACTTTTTATACTTTTATACTACTATGAAAAAGTACTATGCAAAAACTCAGGACAGTATTACACTTTATTTCATTTTATGTTTATTAAATGTTGGTGAAAACTTTTTTTACTTTTATACTACTATGAAAAAGTACTATGCAAAAACTCAGGACAGTATTACACTTTATTTCATTTTATGTTTATTAAATGTTTTAGTGTTTAAATAGTTATTGTTGCACTGAGGGACAGAGAGAAATGCAATTTCAATCCTGTGTATGTCCTGTACATATTACTGTTTTGAGAATAAAGCTGACTTTGACTTGACTTTGATTCAAATGATACATTTGTAATGCATAATTACACATTTATCAATTATTTTTAGACAGCATGCAATTTTTGCACACATTAAAATCAAAACACTATTTCTACAGGTTTCTCCACATTCCACTTCACATTCCTGGTGAAATAAAGGCTACTACACATTGAGATTTTTCGTGTCAGGTAGCAATGCTTCATTTTAATGCAATATGGGACTTATATTTACAATGCCATTTCAGGTTTCCAAATAATTCTAACATCTAATGTTCTTACAATTAAAAAAAGTCTTTCATACCAAATTTTATGTAATACAACTGTTAGTGGCTTTGTAAATACAATATGCAAACAAAACAGACGGAAAGCTGAAGTGGATATTTCAATGTAGTTTCATTTTATTTAAAATCATTAACATTCAAATACAAATAGCAATATACAATATAGCTTGGCACACCTCAGAGACTATCAGGGAAACCGTAGTTGCACCAAGTTTGTAGCTGGCTGCTACACTTTTCTGGCTGCTACCTGAAGCCAGGATTCTTAAAGTCACTGCCAAACGCTCGGGTAATGTCACAGGGCTGCTGTGGGTCCTTCCATGTCGTATGAAAGGCGAAATACGATGTAGCAGGTCATCAAATCGGCGTGCAGACATGCGGAAGTAACTGAAGTGCATTTCTTCGTCAATTCTCCGCATCGGCATCACCAGCATGTTATATTCCCCACCAGTACGTCTCTGAGAGTGTAATGGCCGAACATACCATCTCCTTCTGCGTCTTCTTCGTCTCATTAAAATTGCAAGACACAATAACTGTTGTTCTATTATAATTTGCTCCTCTAATAAAGACAGTTCAAGAATGAAGCGAGCGGGAAGCCATTTTGTTTGTGTTGTGACGTCAAACAGTTCTTCTTCTACGGTAGATTTCTTCTTCTACACCCTTTCTTGTAACATATGCACATGTTGTAGAGGCTACTTCCACCTGCTGGCCCGTAAAAGAACAGCACTTTGCCATGCTCGGCCGTGCGTCAACCATAAAGACAGGGGCGAAACTATGAACGCATTTCGCCGTGCGGCACAGTGCACGCGCGGCGCGCGCGCTCCAGCCTGCGGACCAAAGCGAAAGTCTAACTCAGCCTTTAGGACACCCCTGCTTTAAAGGGGACCACATGTAAGTATTTAAAAATTTTATGTTATGTCTGTGTGCTATCTTGACAATATTAATTCATTTTAATACACAAAATAATTCTTAGATAATTAATTATACCCTTTTTAATTCTGCCAGTTTTAACTTTCGTTTTGAACGACCGGTTTCTGATAGAAGTTCTGAAGTCCACGCCCTTCAACGATCTGTTTACGCCCTCTGCACAGCCAGTATCTGTAATGTGTTGTTGTTTTAAAATTAGCTCGTTTTTTATTACTCATTTGACTTACTGTTAGTGTTAGCTTAAGATAACTTACCGAAACCCGTCTGAGCGCGCCGCAGTTTGCTGCTCCTTTTAGCATGAGACCACCCGAATCCGAAGCTAATGTTAGCTTGTTCCTCTTCCGGTTTTCGCCAGCTCCGCTCGTTGCACGCGGAGACTTTGAGAGTTATCGCTGTTCCAGTCAAGACACACAAAGTTCACCAAGTGTCTCCCGTAAATTAATCGGTAAAGAGAAGGTCCTCGCTGTTGCGAGGCTTCTGCCAGGCTGCTGCGAGGCTGCACAGTTGAAGCTCCGCTCCATCGCGCCAGAAGAGGGGCTCGTTGACGCCGGTCCCTACGTCGGGGGTCTGCTCGTTTAATTTTTGCCGGCTGCGCGTTTGGAGCGATCGCAAATACACTAAAAATTGAACTAAAACATAAAAATAACAATTATACTTTATTTATAAAGCCATTTAAAAAACCACAGCTGCAACAAAGTGCTGTACACATGAAATTAATAACATATAAACAAAAGATGAGATGAAATCATGAAAAACAACAGTCATGTGTTTAATACAGAAATGGGTTGAGCCTAACCAGGGGTTGCTAGGTGAGGGGCTGGACTCATGTTGGGGTGGGTTGTCCTCGCGCCTGTGACGTCACAAGCGCGATTGACTTCCAGTTTATTTCAAAAACGAGCCGTTTTTATCACAGTAAAATAAATCTACTTAGAGTAAATAAACCACTGGGTGCATTTTTTTGGCCTTTGGACTGTTTTTTTATGAAGTAAATACCCAAAGTTGAGTAAAAAAACATTAAAAAGTGAATTTTGAATGTGTGGTCCCCTTTAACCTTTACAAGTTAATCCCATTGAGCCTCGGGGACTCATTTATAAGAGAGACCTGATCGATAACAACGACAACAATACACAGTCATAAAAGAGGCATACGCATTTATTTTTTATTTTTTTACAAATTAAAATAAAATGGCAACCAAAAGGATGGTCAAAAGGAAAAAGTAGCGAGAGAAAAAAACAGCTAGATTATAAGACTGTAGAAAACTAAAAACAGGAGCATGTCTGCATTGGTTATTGCCAGGAACTTATCAGATGTTTAAAGCCACTTCGAGAGGTCAAGTCTGTTTTGTCCACAACAATGTCCGCGTCATAAATTAATACTACTCCTGTCTGTTTCTCCTCCAACTACCGGTACTATTGTTTTGACTGCTTTTGTCGGAGTGAATGCTATTTACTCTGAAGAAGCAGAGATGACAAAAGAAGAAAAAGAAACAAGAGACGCTCTTTAAAAAACAGCCAAGGCGACGGTTTAATTGCTTCGTGTCTCCACCATCATCACCACAAAATGATTCCCCTCGCAGCTCATATTGATGTTTGTAATTGCATTATCTCATTGTGGGGGAGGATGATCAATGAAGCTGAGAGGAGCATTGAGGGGTCAGAAGATGCCAGATTGCTGTTTGTCCATTTAATGCAAGCAGGTGCTCATTATCTGCAGCTTCTCTGTGTTCAGCACTGGGCTCCTCTGAGCTGTGAGGGGAGGACGGGTGGTGGAACGGACGAGAACAGTTAAGTTTTATTTGTTTAGCTTCTACAACACAGATAAAACATACAACTTGAGAAGAAATTGCGTCAATGAAAAGTGATATTCTGCTTAATGCGCGCAGCCTTGGGCTACTTGGCTGAAGAATGTGTGGTGATGAAATAAATCTAGAAGTGTTGGTTTGAGCGTTCAGACTGGCCTTTAGTAGATTTAAAGAAACTAATGGAAGCAGAATGTCATCCAGGATACGGTAGTTGATTTAATTAATTTTCTTTGGTACGCAGTGTGCACAGATGGCATGTGTTTGGGATTGTAGGATTCTGAGATTGGAGAAGTAAGTAACCGTGTTTCCATCTATTTTCAATTCGAATTTTGAGCGAATTTTTGAAAATTTGCAAAAATGTAAATAAAAATTAATGCGAATCAGAAGTGTTTCCATCAACTGGCTTGAAGCGAATCCACCAGGCCACGCAAAGCGGCATTACGTCAGACGTCAGCGTTACGCACGTCTACAGTAAACAGGAAGTAGCGGTTGAAAACAGGAACCGAACCACACATCTCGGCAAAATGGAGAGAATATTTCAGGAATGTGTTGCTATCGGGCAAGTTGTATTTATTCTGTCATGCCAACTAGTTTTAGCGATGTTACAGCGGAAACAGCTGATCAGTCACATGACGTGAATGTTCGCTACGTCAGAACTGAGTCGGCAAATCTGTTTCCGTCTCGTTTTGCGCATCAGCTCTGTTTCGAAAAACCCAAAAACCACCTCAAGCGAGCGTATCAACTTTTTTGCGAATTAGAGGAAGTTAATTCGAATCGTGCCGTTTCCATTCACCTTTTCTGATGCGATACTTCAAAATGCGCATCAAGAAACCTTGATGGAAACACGGTTTGTGTCCCCTAAACCTTTTGTCCAAGACAACTTACTATGAATGAGTCTTGTGAGATGGACAGAAAAATATTTCAAAAGAAAATATAAAAAAAAAAAATCTTTTTTTTTCTTTTTTCAGTTAAATGGTTTTAATTTGAACAGGCAAGCTTCAGCCTTAAAAGAGAATCACCCTCACAAGGAATGCTTCAGCAAATATAAGAAATATATATATATATATATATTTTAATTATTATTATTTTTTTTTAACCTTGTTCAGGCTTCTAACTGTTTCTTGGTTTGCTCTAAAACCCCAAGAGTCATGTCAGCAGACCTGAGCGTGGATGTCCCATTTACACTACTGTGTGGTAAAATTGGACATGTGCACCTGACATTCAAAAACAGAGAGTGCAAGGTGACAAAAGATCCTCAAGGCGCCACTGCTGTCAGTACACTTTGTTATTACTAAAAGCTAATTATACAATAT
>JBBPBX010034742.1:0-32440 GCA_038048925.1 Garcialebias charrua
ACTCTACCTCCACCCCTCCTTGTCTCTCGACACGCCCATTTTCAGGGAGATTTTGGAAGGAGGAGTTACCGATCCACAGGGGTTTAGGTCCGTGTACATTCAGGCAGTTCGTTTTTTCATTTGAAACAAAAAATGAAAAAAATGAAAAAAAAACACTTGTTTTTCCGTTTTTCGTTTATTGAACCAAAACAAAAACATGGATTACAAACCGTTATCCGATTTCCGATTTTGTGCACAAAACGAAAATGGAAAAAACGGATAACGACGGGTCAATTTCGATTTTGTAATTTCTTTTATTGACAGCGGATATGACCCGGAAGTTCTCTCTGCCCCGCAAATGTGACGTGTCGAAGCATTTGTGTGCACATTTAAGAGTATAGAATTCTTTTGAGCATATTTACACAGAACAAACTTTGTATTGTTTAAAAAAACTCTTAACGTTGCAGGAAAAACTGGTATACTACGGAGCCCCCCAGGGGACGTGGGGAAAAAGAAATTGCGGTTCCTTTAAAAAGAATGTGGACCATCTGAAATAAGCATGTCACGATAGCTCAACTGGTAACGCTTCGGTTCGCCACTCCAAAGGTCACAGGTTCGACTCCCACATGGGACAACATTTTTTTTAAGATTATTTATTAATTCCAGATTAAAAAAACACAAGAAAACTATTTACAAAACAACAATAAAAACGTTCAATTATATAATCATTCCTCTTTCTTATTTTGCTTAATGGTTTTTAACTCATCCCTGAAATTCTGACAGAATCACAAGTTCAGATGGACAGACAGAGCGCAGGCTGCCGCGTCGGCTCGAACAGCTGATTCCACGGAGCTTGAACGTGAAATATACAACGGAAAATTACTTTTACCACTGCAGCACACACTGGACATCCTTATATTTAAGGCTGATTTCAAAATTCAATTAAATTGAGTGTACTGTCTGCTCCATTGTCGTAATGTTGAGCCATTTTAAACAACAATGCTGCAGATAATACATGTTTTTATTGTGTTTATTCTGTGACACAGTTCACACTTGAACTTGTGATTCTGTGTCAGAATTTCAGGGATGAGTTAAAAACCATTAAGCAAAATAAGAAAGAGGAATGATTATATAATTGAACGTTTTTATTGTTTTTTTGTAAATAGTTTTCTTGTGTTTTTTTAATCTGGAATTAATAAATAATCTTAAAAAAAATGTTGTCCCATGTGGGAGTCGAACCTGTGACCTTTGGAGTGGCGAACCCAAGCGTTACCAGTTGAGCTATCGTGACATGCTTATTTCAGATGGTCCACATTCCATTTAAAGGAACCGCAATTTCCTTTTCCCCACGTCCCCTGGGGGGCTCCGTAGTATACCAGTTTTTCCTGCAACGTTAAGAGTTTTTTTAAACAATACAAAGTTTGTTCTGTGTAAATATGCTCAAAAGAGTTCTATACTCTTAAATGTGCACACAAATGCTTCGACACGTCACATTTGCGGGGCAGAGAGAACTTCCGGGTCATATCCGCTGTCAATAAAAGAAATTACAAAATCGAAACTGACCCGTCGTTATCCGTTTTTTCCATTTTCGTTTTGTGCACAAAATCGGAAATCGGATAACGGTTTGTAATCCATGTTTTTGTTTTGGTTCAATAAACGAAAAACGAAAAAACAAGTGGTTTTTTTGTTATTTCATTTTTTGTTTCAAATGAAAAAACGAACTGCCTGAATGTACACGGACCGGTTTAGTCGCACTTTAAGTATCAAAAGTAAAATATTTTCCAAAATACATTTATTGGGAGGTGATCTCCCCCCCCCCCCCAAAAAAAAAAAATAATAATAATAATAATTTTTTTTTAAAGGCATGCAGCAGTGATGGATTGTGTACAAACTAATGTGGTGTCAGAATGGTAACTATTTACTCTTCTGATCCAACCACAATTAAATTCACTTTATCCAGATGCAGTTTATCAGGATACAGTAGTATTTTTGGACAATAATGAGCCAGAATGAAGGAGTAACAACTTCCTACATCTTACCTTTTTTCAATGCTGTTGTCTTGAAACTGGTATGTGATTCTGGAAAAAAAGAAAGAAAAAAAAAAGAGATGGGGGATTAATATGCTGCATTGAAAAAAGCTGAAACATTGAATAATTTTAGATTTGGATCAAAATCAAGCAAGTTAATTATACTATAATATTGTTATTGTTCATTATGAAATATTAGCCTAACTAAATGTCTAATTATAACTATACACTGTACCAGGACCAATACAGTCTGAGACTTTACAAAATGCACAACCAAACTTTAATAAATAATAATTTTATTTATAAAGCGCTTTCAAACAAAGTGCTGAACAGTTACAAAAAGATAAGAATCAATATAAAAAGGTTGTAAGAACAAATAAAACATTGAAAAAGGATTATATATTACAATTTTTCCTGTTTTGGCATGAGTCACCCAATATGCACGGTTTTGATTTGCTGACTCGCACCACGTGATTCAGTAACAGCATGCGATTGGTCTGTAATCGCGCATTGTTACTGAATCACGTTGTGCGAAACCCCCCCTACGCTTTTGATTGGTTTACTCGCACAACGTCAGTCAGTAGCAGCGCTCATTGGCCCGTTTGAATTTGCCCGGGTTGACAAAAGATTAAAATAACACTTGAGTTTCGAAACACAGCGAAATGTTAACGAATAGGTCTGACAACAATACACCGAAACTGTACGGTTCAGTTTCTATTTGTAAACGGAGCTAAATTAATAAGTACACGCCAATATTCATGAATTTTTATGTTAGTTGACTTATATTAAACTGCGACATACGTACAAAACAACGTAGGTATTTTTAAATAAACATAGATAAGATTAAATCACCCAACTTACTGCAGAGGTGCTCAGAGTAGCATTCAATTCCAGGGTTCAGTCGACGCACGTTGCAAACCAGCAGCATGATGAAATCCGGAAGAGGTTGTGACTCGGTAGGGACATACCACTAGTAAAAAAAAAAGAAGGGGGTGGACCGCTCCAATTTCTTATAGTACCTTGTTTTCGTGACTACACGTTATGCAAAAACAGTAAGTAATAATATTTACTGACAAGTAAGGTAATGTACTGAGAAAAATTACAACCAATTCTCCTCAACATTTAAGCTTATTTAAAATGTGATAACCCCCGCAAAATGCTCTCACCCAGAGCTGGGAAGGGAGGGGAGGGGTGAAGAGAGGAGGAGGGGTAGTGAGGACAAACAGCAAAATGCTCTCACCCAGAGCTGGGAAGGGAGGGGAGGGGTGAAGAGAGGAGGAGGGGTAGTGAGGACAAACAGCAAAATGCTCTCACCCAGAGCCTAGAGGGACTTCAATGAAGCTCCTGTTACTGTATTATGGTTTGATGACCCCACCCCCCAAAGAATGTCATTCAAGTATGCCTCCTTTGTATAGCCCAGCCAGGGGTTCCCAACCTTGAGGAACACCATCCAGCATGTTTTAGTGGTTCCTCTGCTCCGACACACCTGATTTTAATAAACAGGTTATTTACAGGCTTCTGCAGAACATGAAGTCATTAAAATCACTGGATCAGGTGTGTTGGAGCAGAGAAGCAACTTAAACATGCAAGATGGTGTTCCTCAAGGACCAGGGTTGGGAACCACTGCTAGCCCACCCAGCACCAGCAACATGTAACAGATCAGCAGCAACATGAACAGATCAGTAGCAACATGAAACAGATCAGCAGCAACATGAAACAGATTAGCAGCAACATGAAACAGATCAGCAGCAACATGAACAGATCAGAGCAACATGAAACAGATCAGCAGCAACATGAAACAGATCAGCAGCAACATGAAACAGATCAGCAGCAACATGAAACAGATCAGCAGCAACATGAAACAGATCAGCAGCAACATGAAACAGATCAGCAGCAACATGAAACAGATCAGCAGCAACATGAAACAGATCAGCAGCAACATGAAACAGATCAGCAGCAACATGAAACAGATCAGCAGCAACATGAAACAGATCAGCAGCAACATGAAACAGATCAGCAGCAACATGAAACAGATCAGCAGCAACATGAAACAGATCAGCAGCAACATGAAACAGATCAGCAGCAACATGAAACAGATCAGCAGCAACATGAAACAGATCAGCAGCAACATGAAACAGATCAGCAGCAACATGAAACAGATCAGCAGCAACGTGAAACAGATCAGCAGCAATATGATGTGATATTTCACAGTGACCATTCTGGTTAGATATTCATGAGTCTAACAGCCTCAGGGTAGAAGCTGTTCCTCAGTCTAGTGGTTCTACACTTAATGCTCCTCAACATCCTTCCTGAGGGGAGTGGGGCAAAAAGTGTGTGTGCTGGGTGAGTGTGGTCCTTCATGATGCAGGTGGCTCTCTTCCTGCATCTGGAGGTGTAAATGTCTGTGATGGTGGGGAGACTGACTCCAACATCTTCTGTGCAGCCTTCACCACTCTCTGCAGAGCTTTTCTTTCTGCAGCTGTGCAGCCTCTATGCCACACATTGATGCTGGAGCACAGGATGCTCTCCACTGCACACCTGTAGAAGGAGGTGAGGACTGAGCTGCTCAGACCAGCTCGTCTCAGCCGCCTGAGGAAATAGAGTCTCTGGTGAACTTTCTTGATCAGGCTTTGCACCAGCTCTCCAGGTGTTCCACCTCCTGCTTGTAGCTGGACTCATCATAGTTTGTGATGCATCCCACCACAGCTGTATCAGCTGCAAACTTTATCAGAGTCAGAGAGTCAGAGAGAATTTATTGTCATTTGCACCGCATGTAGTACATGTGTTGAAAACGAGATTAGGGTCCCAGTTACATCCAACAACAAATGCAAGAGAAAAACAATAATAACATCTAGGATTAACTAAGAGAGACATCAGCTAGTAATACACTAAGCCCTAATGTAGTAGAAAAACATCATTATAAACAGCAGCACGAACATGAGCAGATGGTCACAGATGAACGCAGCAACAAGAAACAGATCAGTATCAGCATGATGTGACATTTTGCAGTGTTTATTCTTATTATTTATTTATTCATGAGTCTGACAGCCTCAGGGTAGAAGCTGTTCCTCAGTCTAGTGGTTCTACATTTGATGCTCCTCAACCTCCGTCCCGAGGGGAGTGGTGCAAAGAGTGAGTGTGCTGGGTGAGTGAGGTCTTTCATGATGCAGGTGGCTCTTTTTCTGCATCTGGAGGTGTAAATGTCTGTGATGGTGGGGAGACTGACTCCCACAGACTTCTGTGCAGCCTTCACCACTCTTTGTAGAGCTTTCCTCTCTGCAACTGTGCAGCCTCCATGCCACACGTTGATGCTGGAGCACAGGACGCTCTCCACTGCACACCTGTAGAACGAGGTGAGGACTGAGCTTCTCAGACCAGCTCGTCTCAGCCGCCTGAGGAAATAGAGTCTCTGGTGAACTTTCTTGATCAGGCTTTGCACCAGCTCTCCAGGTGTTCCACCTCCTGCTTGTAGCTGGACTCATCATAGTTTGTGATGCATCCCACCACAGCTGTATCAGCTGCAAACTTTATCAGAGTCAGAGAGTCAGAGAGAATTTATTGTCATTTGCACCGCATGTAGTACATGTGTTGAAAACGAGATTAGGGTCCCAGTTACATCCAACAACAAATGCAAGAGAAAAACAATAATAACATCTAGGATTAACTAAGAGAGACATCAGCTAGTAATACACTAAGCCCTAATGTAGTAGAAAAACATCATTATAAACAGCAGCACGAACATGAGCAGATGGTCACAGATGAACGCAGCAACAAGAAACAGATCAGTATCAGCATGATGTGACATTTTGCAGTGTTTATTCTTATTATTTATTTATTCATGAGTCTGACAGCCTCAGGGTAGAAGCTGTTCCTCAGTCTAGTGGTTCTACATTTGATGCTCCTCAACCTCCGTCCCGAGGGGAGTGGTGCAAAGAGTGAGTGTGCTGGGTGAGTGAGGTCTTTCATGATGCAGGTGGCTCTTTTTCTGCATCTGGAGGTGTAAATGTCTGTGATGGTGGGGAGACTGACTCCCACAGACTTCTGTGCAGCCTTCACCACTCTTTGTAGAGCTTTCCTCTCTGCAACTGTGCAGCCTCCATGCCACACGTTGATGCTGGAGCACAGGACGCTCTCCACTGCACACCTGTAGAACGAGGTGAGGACTGAGCTTCTCAGACCGGCTCGTCTCAGCCGTCTGAGGAAGTAGAGTCTCTGATGACCTTTCTTGATCAGGCTGGTGGTGTTGTTGCTCCAGCTGAGGTTATCATTCATGTGTACACCCAGGTATTTGTAGCTGGAGACCACCTCCACCGCAGATCCACCTATATACAGTGGGGTGTGGGTGTGTTTGTTCCTTCTGAAGTCCACAATCATCTCCTTCGTCTTCTTCACATTCATGTGAAGGTTGTTCTCTTTGCACCAGCTCTCCAGATGTTCCACCTCCTGTCTGTAGCTGGATTCATCATTATCTGTGATGCATCCCACCACAGCTGTATCATCTGCAAACTTAACAATATGACAGCCTGGATGTGTGGCTGTACAATCATATGTGAGCAGAGTGAACAGAAGAGGGCTCAGCACACATCCCTGAGGAGAGCCAGTGCTGAGGGTGATGGTGGAGGAGGAGAAGTTGTGGATCTTCACGGACTGTGGTCTGTTTGTTAAGAAGTCTAAGACCCAGTTACAAATAGAGGGGCTTAGTCCAAGTGTGGATAGTTTGTCTATCAACCTGGATGGGTATCTGCACAATCATATGTGAGCAGAGTGAACAGGAGAGGGCTCAACACACATCCTTGAGGAGAGCCAGTGCTGAGGGTTATGGTGGAAGAGGAGAAGTTGTGGATCATCACTGACTGAAGTCTGTTAGTTAAGAAGTCAAGGAACCAGTTGCAAATGGAGGGGCTTAGTCCTAGTGTTAGTAATTTGTCCATTAGGGTTTGGGGGATCATGATTTTGAAGGCAGATGTGAAGTCCACAAAGAGCATATGGGTGTATGAGTCCTTCTGTTCCAGGTGGGTGAGAGCAGTGTGGACCACAGAGGAGATGGTATCCTCTGTTGATTGGTTCTCACAGTATGCATACTCGAGGGTCCTTGTTGATGATGGTTGTTTTGATGTGGGTCATGAACAGTTTTTCGAAGCATTTAGCGACTATCGGGTGAGGGCCACTGGCCAACAGTCATTCAGAGCAGTCACTAGCTGTGTTTCCATCCATTTTAATTGCGAAATTTGAGCTACCTCGCAAATATGTAAATACAAATTAATGCAGATCAGAAGTGTTTCTCCATCTACTGGCTTGAAGCACTTCTTCCAAGCCGCGCACAGCGTCATTACGTCAGACGTCAGCGTCATTACGTCAGACGTCAGCGTCATTACGTCAGACGTCAGCACTGCGCATGTCTACAGTAAACAGGAAGTAGCAGTTGAAAACAGAACCCGGCCACACATCTCGTCAAAATGGAGAGAATATTTCAGGTATGTGTTGCTATCAGGCGAGTTGTATTTATTCTGTCATGCAAACTAGTTTTAGCGATGTTACATGTTGTCCGGAGCGGAAAAAGCTGAACGTCACGTGACGTGAATGTTCGCTACGTCAGAAATGAGTCGGAAAATGTGTTTCCATCTGTCGTTGTGCGCATCTGCTCATTTCCGAACATCCCAAAAACCACCTCAAGCGAGCGTATAAACTTTTTAGCGTATTTCAGGAAGTAACCTCGCATTTTGCCGTTTCCATTAAGCTTTTCTGCTGCGCTACTTCAAAATGCGCACCTAGAAACCTTGATGGAAACACGGCTACTGTAGAGCTTTTTTGGACTGGGATGATGGTGGTGTGGTCTTCAGGCAGACGGGATCTGTCTACAGGGCATGAGGTGTTAAAGATATTGGCCAGCACCTTGCAGAGCTGATCGGAACTTTCAACACTTTCCCAACACTTTTTTTTTGGATTATGGTATTTTGACCAAGGGTTAGGATTTCCAACTAAACGCAGAGATAGGACCACCAAACTCACAGATCTTGTTCTCCATAACTCCCTGACCGCAATTTATGAGATTCCTGTCCGTCCTACGTTCTCCCTATGAATTATGGGTATTTGTATTTGGACAAATTAGGGTTAGGATTTCCACCTAAACGCAGTGATAGGACCACCAAACTCACAGATCTTGTTCTCCATAACTCCCTGACCGCAATTTATGAGATTCCTGTCCGTCCTACGTTCTCCCTATGAATTATGGGTATTTGTATTTTAACAAATTGGGGTTAGGATTTCCAACTAAACGCAGTGATAGGACCACCAAACTCACAGATCTTGTTCTCCATAACCCCTTGCACACACACACACACACGCACATACACACACACACACACACACACACACAATATGCAAGTGTACAGTTAAATATACATATCCAGACAATATCCTACTCTAGGATTTTTCATGTATGGGTATCTGGAAAATATCCAATACTAGGATTTATTATGGATGGGTATCCAGAAGATATCCAATACTAGGATCTATCACAGATGGGTATGCGTGGGATATCCTGTACTAAGATCTGTTAAAGATGAGATCTCCCCGTATAGCACCAGAAACATATTGGATATGTGGCAGATACGTAAACTTGCATACTGTTGTATCTCCCCAGATATTAGGCCTTTTTGTATGGGTTTAACGGGCCCCGAATGGGTTTTCAGTGGGAACCAGATGGTAATGCCTTAGTCCTAAAGGAACAATTGGGACTTTCTCAACTAAGCAGAAGTGAACAAAATAAGATGAAAAATGTCTTTTGGTCAAGGTTCTTTAAAGGCTAATGTGAATTATTGTCAGTATTACTTTTTACCTCTGCTGAGTAAACATTTATTATGTGAATAGAATAGAACTTATTTAACAAAAAACTCAAACATAAAACATGCCCAAAACAAACTACTGTACAATAAATGCTCTTTTAAACAAAGAAATTTTAATGTTTTGCATAGTGTTGTTCAACATCTACAAAATTATTCAAGACAGCATTTCTGAAAATAATTTAAATTAGTTTTTACTTAAAAAAAAAGACAAACACACACACCGGTTTGTTAGTTTTATATAGTCCCTCGTTTATCACAGGTGTTTGGGACCATGAGGTGCGCTGGACCATGCATATTGCTGGTGGGAACACGCCCACTAGCGATAAGTGAAAAACAGCAAAGTAGGATAGTTCAAGTTCAGTCAACTTTTGTCATGACACGTACCAGGTTGCAATCACACTCATCACCTGTTACTCCCAAACTCCCTTCTTAAATAAACAATTTAAATTTTAATACTACTATATATACAATATTTTACATAAACAACACATGCTGTATGGATTGTTTATTTAAAATATTGTATACAGTATGTAAATTTAAATTGTTTAGGAGGGAGTTTGGGAGTAACAGTATATATATATATATATATATATTATATATATATATATATATATATATATATATACGGAAAATATCCTATACTAGGATTTTTCATGTATGGGTATCCAGACAATATCCAATACTAGGATCTGTCAGATGTGTATCTGGAAAATATCCAATACTTGGATTTAATATGTATGGATATCCAGAAAATATCCAATATTAGGATCTATCACAGATGTGTATACGGAAATTATCCAAATGCTAGGATTTTTTATGTATAGGTATCCAAAAAATATCCTATATGAGGATCTGTCAGATGTGTATCCGGAAAATGTCAAATACTACGATTTACTATGTATGGGTATCCAGAAAATATCGAACATTAGGATCTATCACAGATGTGTATCCGGAAAGTATCCAAATGCTAGGATTTTTTATGTATGGGTATCCAGACAATATCCAATACTAGGATCTGTCAGATGTGTATCCGGAAATATCCAAATGCTAGGATTTATTATGTATGGGTATCCAGAAAATATCTAATATGAGGATCTGTCAGATGTGTATCTGGAAAATGTCAAATACTAGGATTTACTATGTATAGGTATCCAGAAAATATCCAATATTAGGATCTATCACAGATGTGTATCCGGAAAGTATCCAAATGCTAGGATTTTTTAAGTATGGGTATCTAGACAATATCCAATACTAGGATCTGTCAGATGTATATCCGGAAAATATCCATATGCTAGGATTTATTATGTATGGGTATCCAGAAAATATCCTATATGAGGATCTGTCAGATGGGTATCCAGAAAATATCCAACATTAGGATCTATCACAGATGTGTATCCGGAAAATATCCAATGCTAGGATTTATTATGTATGGGTATCCAGAAAATATCCTATATGAGGATCTGTCAGATGGGTATCCAGAAAATATCCAACATTAGGATCTATCACAGATGTGTATCCGGAAAATATCCAATGCTAGGATTTATTATGTATGGGTATCCAGAAAATATCCTATATGAGGATCTGTCAGATGGGTATCCAAAAAATATCCAACATTAGGATCTATCACAGATGTGTATCCGGAAAATATCCAATGCTAGGATTTATTATGTATGGATATCCAGAAAATATGCAATATGAGGATCTGCCAGATGTGTATCCGGAAAATATACAATAATAGGATTTATTATGTATGGGTATCCAGAAAATATCAAATACTAGGATCTATCACAGATGTGTATCCCGAAAATATCCAATACTAGGATTTATTATGTATGAGTATCCACAAAATATCCAATACTAGGATCTATCACAGATTTGTATCTGGAAAATATCCAATGCTAGGATTTATTATGTTTGGGTATCCAAAAATATACAATACTAGGATCTATCACAGATACGTATATGGAAAATATCCAATAGTAGGATCTTTCACATATAGGTATCCAAAAAATATCCAATAGTAGGATCTTTCTCATATAGGTATCCAGAAAATATCCAATACTAGGATATCTCAAGTATGGGTATACATAAAATATTCTATACTAGGATCTATAGCAGATGTGTATCCAGAAAATATCCTATACTTGGATTGATCATGTATGAGTATCCAGAAAATATCCAGTGCTAGGATCTATCACGGATGGGTATACATGGGATATCCTGTACTAGGATCTGTTAAAGATGAGATCTTCCCGTATATCACCGGAAACATACTGGATATGTGGCAGATACATAGACTTGCATACTGTTGTATCTCCCCGGATATTAGGCCTTTTAGTGCAGTGCCAATCAGTATGGCCTCAGTCTTGGAGCAGTTTAATTGAAGAAAGTTCTGATTCATCCATGCCCTTATTTCCTCCAGGCAGGTAGAGAGGGCAATGAGTGAAGATGGAGAAGACAATGGGGAAGATGAGGATGCTCCAGTCCTGATGTAAAGCTGTGTATCGTCGGCATAACAGTGAAAAGAAATGTTGAACTGATTAATAATTTGACCTAAAGGCAGCATGTAAAGGGAAAACAGCAGGGGCCCCAGAACTGACCCCTGAGGGACACCACAGGAGACACAGACTGTCTGGGAAGTGGCATTGCCAAGACTAACACACTCCAGCCTATTGGAGAGGAAAGATTTGAACCAGTCCAGGACAGTGTCACAGAGACCGACCTCCACATGAAGACGGTGGAGGAGGATACTATGGTCCACAGTGTCGAAGGCTGCAGTGAGGTCAAGGAGGACAAGGATGGAGGGAGAACCAGTGTCAGCAGCCATGAGGACATCATTGGTAACTCTCAGCAATGCAGTCTCTGTACTGTGAGCTTCTCTGAATCCAGATTGGAACTTATCATACAGGGAGTGTTGCTGTAGGTGGTCCTGCAGCTGAGTAGCAACTGCTTTCTCCAGCACTTTAGACAGAAATGGGAGGTGGAAAGTTGGGCGGTAATTAGAAAAAATGTCAGGATCCAAATTAGATTTTTTTCAGAAGAGGCCTAATGATGGCAGTTTTTAGAGGCAGTGGAACATGACCAGACTGTAGAGACTTATTTATTATTTGTGTGATTAATGGGCTTATAGAGTGATTGGATTTTATGAGAATTGCTAGATATGGGCATCGGCGACCCCCGTGACCCAAAATGGAACAAACGGGTAAAGATAATGGATGGATGGATTTTATGAGAGACGAGGGGAAGGGATCCAGGGCACAGGATGAAGGCTTCATTTTCTTGATGATGGTCTCCACCTCACTCTGAACATCCTCATCAAAGCTGCACAGGGACCCAGAAAGCAGACGGGTAGATGGTGAACGAAGATCAGGGAGGCTGTGGAGCTGAGATCTGATAGGCTGTGTCTCAATTCAGGGGCTGCGTCCTCATGAGTGCGCATTTGTCGGCCGCATACGTCATTGCCCCGCGCGGAGGACTGTCCCAATTCGAAGACTCCTCCTCATGCGGCCGAGGAATGCGGCCTACTTCCTGTCGAAATCTGAGGATGCATTCGTGAATCCTTCAAGACGGAGGCTATCCCAGAATTCATAGCGCCAGCAGAGATTTCGCGGGGGGGGACTTTCTGCGTGCAGGGGCGGGACTGCTGCGTGTTGTTGAGTCATCAGCTCGTTCTAACTCATTAAAATTTAACTACAGAAACGACAAAAAAAATATTTGTTAGCTGAATATATATTAGTGTTTCTGGGTTTAATGTTTGTTAATAACTGATAACAAAACAGCTTATTTTACACGTGCGTAGCAAGGATTTTCTGAGGGGTGATCTGTTAAAACTCAGAGTGGACCTACAAAAAGCAAGCTGCCCAGTAGGTCACTGCATTAAGCATTGGGTTGGCGCGCAGATACTTTTCTCAAATTCAAGATCTTTTTTATTGAATTTTTCATTTTTTTTTCTTCAGACAACAACAACAACAACAACAAACAAAAACAACAACAACAACAACAAAAAAACACAACAATCAATCTAAGTTACAACATGTAGAAAATAATCCCTACCCAATCACAGCCAAAAGAAAAGGGAAAAAAATAAATAAAAGGTAAAATAGCCAAGATACTGCATTAACCTGAATGAGTTGTGTTGTCAAAGAGACTGGAACAGATTCAGGAAAGGTCCCCAGACATTCTCAAATTTACCCTCTTTCTGTTGGAGTGTGAATCTGATTTTCTCCAGCTTTAAACAGGACATGATGTCAGCCAACCACTGAGCGTGAGTGGGTGGAAACGGTTCTTTCCACCTAAGCAAAATAGCTCGTCTGGCCAGGAGAGAGGTGAACGATATTACATGTTGTTGGTTTTTATTTAGAATTGAAAAAGACTTCTGGACAGAAGTCGAAACGTTTTCTGCAACAAATAAAGTCCAGTTGATCCTATTGAACGCCTTTTTTGTTTTTATTTAGGTTTGTCATGCCCTCTACAAGACCAAACAGAGCAATCAGTGGGTCAGGGTTCAGGCGTGTATCTAGTACATGTGATAAAGTCTGAAAGATTTCCCGCCAATATTTGTTCAGAGATGGGCAAAACCAAAACATATGGGAGAGAGAGGCTTCAGCATGTTTGCATCTCACACAGTATGGGCTGACATCAGGATACATAGAGGACAATTTCAGTTTAGAGATGTGAGCTCTGTGCACCACTTTAAATTGTATTAGACAATGTCTAGCACAGAGAGAACTGGAGCTCACCAGTTTGAGTATGGAGGTCCAAGAGTCCTCTGAAATAGAGGAGCCGAGATCCTCTTCCCAAGCAGCTTTGATTTTATCTGAGGAAGCACGCTTCAAATCCAATAGTTTACTGTAAATGAATGAAATGGACTGTTTTTTATTTGGGTCTAGAGAAAGAATAGTGTCAACAATACTGCTATCAGTTGAAATGGAGAGGCTGGACAAATGAAGAGTAATAAAGTGCCGTATTTGGAGATACCTAAAAAAATTGGACTGGGGAAGACTAAATTTTTCACATAGTTGTTGAAATGAAGCTAAAGTGTTATTGAGAAACAAGTCATTGAAGCGTACTATACCCCTTCTTTGCCATTCTTTAAAAACAGAGTCCTGAGATGAGGGTTTGAAAAGTTGGTTAGACATGATAGGGCTATAGAGAGAGAAACTAGAGAAATTGAAACATTTACGAAATTGTGCCCAGATTTTTAGTGAGTGTTTTATAACTGGATTTATAACAGTTGTAAGTGGTGGAAGCGGGAGTGAGGATCCCAAGAAAGCCACGGAGGACCATTTCCCAGAACACTGTGACTCCATCTCTACCCAGTCAGGGCTGTCAGGCCTGTTGTAATAGAATGACCAGAATGCTAGACAGTGCAAGTTTGCTGCCCAATAATAAAAGCGGAAATTTGGAAGGGCAAGACCGCCTGCGGCCTTAGTTTTTTGGAGATGTGTCTTATTTAAGCGTGGACGTTTTCCTTGCCACAGATATGATGAAATGATGGAATCTAACTGAACAAAGAATGAACCAGGGATAAAAACAGGAATATTTTGAAAAAGATATAAAAACTTAGGTAAAGTGACCATCTTGACTGAGTTAATACGGCCTGTGAGGGAAATGGAAAGCGGTGACCATCGGGATAATGCCTGCTTTGTCTGATTCAACAGAGAGACAAAGTTTTCTTGATATAAATCTTTATACCTCCTCGTAACTGTAACACCCAGGTAAGAGAATTTTGTCTTCTCAATTTTAAGAGGCCATTTACCAAAGTCAAGAGTCTGCGCCAGGGTATTGACAGGGAAAATTACACTTTTACTCAGGTTTAATTTGTAACCAGAATTTATTCCAAATTCCTCAAGTAATGATAAAACGGAGGGCAGCGTGTCAGTCGGATGAGAAATGAAAAGTAAAAGGTCATCAGCATAAAGGGAGACCTTGTGCTCCATATCGCCTCTCCAGATTCCTGAAATTGTGTCACAGGACCGCAAAGCAGTGGCAAGAGGTTCAATTGCCAGGTCAAAGAGCATAGGGCTCAGTGGGCATCCCTGGCGAGTTCCTCGATGTAGACTGAAGGGTTTTGATATCTGAGAGTTGGTACGAATGGTTGCGGTGGGATGTGAATAAATTAATTGCACCCATGTAATGAAATTGGGGCCAAAACCAAATTTGTCAAGAACATTAAACAAGTAGTCCCATTCAACCCGATCAAATGCTTTCTCTGCATCAAGGGAAATAACACACTCAGGAACAGTATCCGAAGGAGAATAAATAATGTCCAAAAGGCGTCTGACATTAAAAAAGGAGTGCCTGCCTTTAATGAATCCAGTCTGGTCTTTTGATATGATGAAAGGAAGGATCTTTTCCAACCTTTGAGCAAGAACTTTGGCTAAAATTTTGGCGTCTGTATTTAAAAGGGAGATTGGTCGATAAGAGGAACAGTGAGTTGGGTCTTTTCCTTTCTTTGCAATGAGGGTAATGCAGGCCTCTAAAAAAGATTTCGGAAGGGATCCTTGGTCAAATGACTCTAAGAGAACCGAGTGTAGGAGTGGGGAAAGTAATGAAGAAAATTTCTTTAAAAATTCAGCAGGGAAGCCGTCAGGACCCGGACATTTGCCAGACTGCATTACCGATACAGCTGACACAATTTCTGTCAGGGATATTGGGATCTCCAGTGCATCTTCTACGATCACAGAACAGTAATTTCCTTTATATTCCTCGGACCAAATTGAGGACCATGGGAGACCGAGCATTCTGTGTGGCTGCCCCCCGCCTGTGGAACTCCCTCCCTGATGACCTGAGAGCTCCACAGTCACTGGTTGACTTTAAAAGCAGCATAAAGACCTTTCTTTTTAAGCAAGCCTATTCTGCCTCCACATGATTTTATCTTTGATCTTAGCTGATATCATTATTGATTTTACTTGATTTTATTGATTTTACTTGTTTTATTTTATTTATTTTTTAAGCAAGCCTAATCTGCATCCACATGATTTTATCTTGATCTTAGTCGATATTATTATTGATTTTATTTGATTTTATCACTTGTTTTATTTTGATCTTTGCTTTATTACAATTTGTAGCACTTTGAGATTTTTATTAATGAAAAGTGCATTATAAATGGAATTCATTATTATTATTATTATTATCTTTCAGGTTGGGTGTGAGTTTTGGCATGTTGGTCTTTTCGAAAAACTGAGAAGATAAATTCTTGTTGGTTTGGGATTCTGAAGTATATAAATGGGAATAAAAGTCCTTAAATGCTCTGTTAATTTGTAAATGATCTAGAGTTGTGGTGCCGTTCTCTAATTGGATCTTAGGGATGATTTGTTTAGCCATGGCACCCTTCAACTGATTTGCCAGTAGTTTTCCTGACTTTTCTCCATGTATGTAAAATGATGATTTACTTTTCAAAAGTGATTGTTCTATTGAGTACAGGTAGTCCCCGAATTACGAGCGCTCTGATCTACGAGGTTCCAGACTTACGAGCTGGCGAATTTTTGGAAAAAACGCAAAAAATACTGAGTTTTCATGTGTTTTTTCACCACAGTTAGTTAGATAAACATATGGACACACGTTTCCGATCATTTTTATGCACTCATAAGCAGTTTTTGGATGAAAATAGAGTGTTTGTAGTCGCGCTAGCGAAACCGTTCCAATTTACGAGCGAAATTCCGGATTTACGAGAGACATGGCGGCCGTTCCAAATTACGAGATTTCCGGTTTACGAGCGCCTCGTTGTAACGGATCTCGCTCGTAAATCGGGGACTACCTGTATGTAGACAATAAATCAAACTTAGTTTTGAGTTTGTTGTGAAATAAAAATATATTTGTCTTCGTGTTTTACATTTATTTTGAAGGCGTCTTTACACGGCGTTCAAAATTAGTTTCTCTTATAGAATGGTAAAGGTTTCCTGAGAGGAGACAGGATGTGAGCATGTAGGCCCCTACTCATGTGAGGTGGTACTGAAGGAATGCTTGAAAGTGGGTCTCTGAGTGGTTTATGGCAGAAGGGCTTGGGTGCCTCTCTGTCAGTTTTATGACTTCACAGATTTATGACTGGCAAGGAGACACTAGGCCTCTTTGTTCTGGGTGCTGTTAAAGCCACACTTCCCCCCCCCGTCAGCTCTCATGCGAGTTGGAAAATAAAGTTCTGCAGACTGAAAAAAGCAAATGGTATTTCCTGTCTTCTGGCAATAAAGGAGGGACAACAGTCTCTGAAACAAAACCCCCACAGAAGGGTATAAAAAGTCCCCATCCTCCAACAGCAAGGGAGAAGAAGTAAGCACACGGATCAGGTTGTATGTCTCCCTCTCTCCCCCTCTCTCCCCCCTCCTCCCTTCTTTTGTCTCCCTATCTCTCTCACTCACTCTCTGTCCACTTATTTTAATCAAATATAATGATTTTTTGAAATAGAACAAATGTATTCTGTGACTTTTAACTTATGATCAATTAAACTGGTTTGGAACTTTAAATGAGCGTCTGTCGTGTGTAAGTGTATCTCTCCTTCCTGTTCCAAAGTGAACCAAAAAACGAATTCTGGGACGGATAGAATCTTACGTCAATAAGTTCTACTTTTTTTTGGTACAGATTAGGGCATTTGTTTTGAGCGTATTGTTGATCAATTTCTTTTATCTGCTGGGCTAAATCAGTTCTTTCTTTTTGAGATTTTTGCCTCAGCCGGGCGGTATATGAAATGATTTGTCCCCTAAGATAGGCCTTAAGAGTATCCCAAACTGTTGACAGTGGGATCCCAGGAGTTCTGTTTATGGATAGAAAGAAGGTTATTTCTTTTTCTATAAATGTAACAAAATCATTGTTTAACAGTAACGTTGAATTGAATCTCCACTGTCTACTCCTTATAGGAATGTCAGGGAGGGACAAAGACAGAGTGACAGGTGCATGGTCTGAGATGACAATACTGTGGTAGTCACAGCCACGGACAGAGGGAAGAAGTTTGTTGTCCATGAAAAAGTAATCGATCCTCGAGTATGAATGATGAACATGAGAAAAAAAAGAATATTCTCTCTCAGCTGGGTGTAAAAAACGCCATACATCGCACAGGCCATACTTAGATAGAAAGGCACGAATAGTGTGGGACGACCTGCTGGCTGTGGCAGGGTTTGTAGAGGATCTGTCCAAAACTGGGTCCAACCAGCAATTCAAGTCACCACTGAGTATCAATGAGTATGTGTTTAGGTCCGGGAGCAGTGAGAATAATTTCTCAAAGAAACCAACATCATCCGTATTTGGGGCATAAACGTTAACTAGCACTACTGGTGTGTTGTACAATTTACCGGAAACAATCACAAAACGACCATATTTATCTGAGTTAACTTGAAAAGGTTCAAATGAAATGTCTTGACTGATGAGGATCGAGACGCCCCGAGCCTTTGCTCGAAATGAGGAATGGAAACTCTGCCCGTGCCATGTTTGCAGTAATCGTTTGCTATCGTCACTTCTAATGTGAGTCTCCTGCAGGAAAGCAATGCCTGTATTTAACTGTTTTAAATGAGAGAGCACCTTCCTTCTCTTGACGGGGTGGTTCAAACCTTTGACGTTCCAGCTTGACAACACCAACTGACCACTCATATTACTAATAATTTGTATAAGAAAGGTAGGTAATACAGTCTAATGTGTTGATGGCTGTGCAGTTCTTGGCAAAGTGAAAGAAAATATAAATTAATGGCAGTGATGGACCCCCCACCCCCCTCCCTTTCCCACCCTGGACAGCTGCAACAGACAGAAGCAGCAAGCTCCATAGAAATTAAAAATAAGTCTCCTGTCTAACTTTTAAACTAGTGCTCCAGTATCATCAGAGGAAAAAAAATGTATAAGCACCTCATGCAAGGCCAAAAATGTACACATAGATGTGTGATCACGCATACACATATAAACAAAGTTAAATTAATCCTAATCCTAAATTAAATCTTCAATCAGTCCAAGACCAATTCAAGATTCAATTCAAGATAGTCAACAGGTAAACAAGAAGAGGAAAAATGTTAATAGTTCAAAATAATATATTGAAAACATTATATATTTCACCCATTTTTATACATGGATAGGCCTACTTCAATTATTTATGTGCCTAAATACCTAATGCCTAAAAAAAAAAAAAAAAAATTTATAAGCACCTCACAAACTAGTTTAAAGTATGCAAGGCCAAAAAATGTATACACATAAATGTGTACCGGTAATCACGCACACATATACAAACGTAAAGTTAAATTAATCCCAATCTCAAATTAATTATCAATCAATCCAGGACTAACCCAAGATTCAGCTCAAAATAGTCAACAGGTAAACGAGAAAAGGAAAAATGTTTCATTTCAAAAATGTTAATAGTTCAAAAAAAGCCGCAACTAAAAAAGTCTCAGATAATCAGAGTATGGGCAGAGTCCTGCTCATCTGTTCCTCACCTCATGTAAAGAAAAGTTTAGTGTAATAATCAAAGCCAGTGCGGGAACAGCGCATTGCTCATCAGTAAGAAGAAAAGTTTAAATATTACTTGCGCTGTGAAGCCTGAAAGTTGTCTATGAACTTCTGCGCCTCCTCCACAGAGCCCAGCCACTTTCTGTTTCCAGCAGGTAAAGTCACGCGAAGTCGAGCAGGAAAAAGCAGAGCAGGTTTTAGACCCAGAGAATACAGTGCGGCCATCACGTCCTTATATTCCACTCGCTGGTTGAGGACTTCTGGGCTGTAGTCTTCCACGATCCGCACCGGTTTTCCCTGGTATTCAAGCCTGCCTCTGCGTCGAGCCTCCCGGATCAGGAGCTCCTTCACCTGGACCCGGTGCACTCGCAGGATAACCGGGCGCGGCCGCTGGTCCGAGGCGGGTTTCGGGGCGAGGGTTCGATGGGCCCGGTCCAGTTCGGGTGGAGAAGGAAGCGTGTCACGCCCGTAGATGTCGCACAGCAGGTTGGAGAAGAAGTCTGTGGGACGTCCGCTTTCAATAGATTCCGGTAAACCCAGCACACGAATATTCTGCCGTCTGCTTCGACTTTCTAAATCCGCCAGTTTAGATTTTAGTCTGGTGTTTTCCTCCTGGAGAGTTGAGCAGGTGTTTTCCACCTCCGACATGCGCTGGCTCAGGTCGTTAGTGACAAGTTCCAGTGATGACACACGCTGGCCGTGTTCCTCCACCGCGAGCCGAGTCTGGTCCAGTTTGAGATCCAGCTGGTGGAAAGTTTGTTTAAACTCAGCTGACAGCGCCGCGCGGTGCTCCTCCAGCAGCGAGGTAATTGCCTCGAGGGTTATTAGGCCAGCGTCATCCTTCTCGGCGTCCTTCTTCGATCTTGTCGACTTTTGAGACATTTTTAATCCAAAATCTTCAAAAGAGATGCTTGATGGAAGTTGTGTGCGTGATAATAGGCGAAAAATATTACATATAGAGGGCTTGGTGGTACTAAAAAATAAATTTTACCCGGAGCACTGGCAAGTGCGACTCACTCCATCTCACGACCACACCCCTCCGCAGATACTTTTCTCAAAAGCTGGTTCGAATCTCACTCGGTACGATTAAAACTTATTTTACGTTTGTCTTTTATTAGATAAAAAAAAGGAGTTTCACAAACTCCTTTTTTTAAATCTCAGTCCTCATATTTTTATCCAATAAAAGACAAACGTAAAATAAGTTTTAACCGCACCGAGTGAGTTTCGAACCAGCTTTTGAGAAAAGGATCTGTGTGCGAACCCAATGCTTAATGCAATGACCTACTGGGCAGCTTGCTTTTTGTAGGTCCACTCTGACTTTTAACAGATCGCCCCTCAGAAAATCCTTGCTACGCACGTGTAAAATAAGCTGATTTGTAATCAGTTATTTTCAAACAGTAAACTCAGAAACACTAATATATATATTCAGCTAACAAATCTTTTTTTAACGGAGTCCCTTCTCTTTCCACACACACACACCAAGCGCGCACACTTCCCACCCAAAAAAAAAAAACCTGAAGGCTAGACCGTCCCATTTCAGCAGTTTCGCTCAGCCCACCCGGCCTTGTGAGTGCGTGGCCTACTCGGCCCAGCTAGGCTGGGTTCTCATGAGGACGCAGCCCCTGAATTGAGACACAGCCATAGTGTCAACTTTGTTTTTAAATGATGAAAGGAGCAGGTTGCATTTTTGAGCAGAGTCTTCAGGAGTTTGTTTAATGGGATTAAGCTGACGAGTTATTGTGGAGAAGAGCTGTTTAGAGTTTCCAAGGCAAGTGTTGATGATGTTGGAATAATATTTGGAGCGTGCTTCTTTAAGAGAATAGGCGTATGCTTTCTGATGTTCTTTGTATGCCTGCTTATGTACAGAGAGACCAGATGATTTTACACGTCTCTCAATAGCACGGCCGGTTGCCTTCATCTTGCACAGCTTAGCAGTGTACCAGGGAGCTGAACGGGAGAAAGACACCAGTCTTGTCTTCAAGGGAGCATGTAGATCCAGAAGCTCCTGGAGAGATTGGTTGTAGTAATCCACAGAGTCATCTGCAGATGAATGATTGACAGCAGTCAGGGTGTGAAGATCAGATAAATGGTAAATGGAGCTTATTTATATAGCGCTTTCCAGCCCCCTGTGAGGAGCCCCAAAGCGCTTTACAATACCAACCATCCACCCATTCATTCAGACATTCATACACCGGTAGTGGTAGCCTGCCTTGCAAGGCGCCATCCAGACCTACCAGGAGCAACTCGTCTTGCCCAGGGACACAACGACACATGGTGGGCGGATGCGGGATTCGAACCTCCAACCTTCCGATCAGGGGTCGACTGCCATTACCACTACACCACGGCCGCGGACAGAACATCAGGGGAAATGTTTTTAAAGTCACAGAACTGGATAGGTCGTTTTGGGTTTAAAGCAGGCGAAGATGAAGGCACTTCCAGGGAGATGACACTGTGGTCTGAGACACCCAGGTCATATACAGACAAGTTATTGATGAGTACAGTGTCTGTAATCACCAAATCCAGAGTATGCCCCCTGTTGTGCGTAGGGGCATCGACGTGTTGAGTGAGATTGAGAGAGTCCAAAAGAGACTTAAAATCTGTTGCCAGAGGGGAAGAGGAATTGTCCATGTGGATATTTAAATCGCCAAGAAAAATAGTTTTCACAGGGGAGGAGCAGAAAAAAGTGAGGAGGTCATGCATCTCTGAGTTAAATGAAACATGTGATTTGGGAGGCCTATAAATCAATATAACGTTCATCAGAAGTGGGGCTTTGAAGCTGAAGGCCAAACATTCAAAAGAAGAAAAATCCTGAGAAGCCAGATGTGACAATTTTAAATTACTGCGGTAGATTACAGCCAGACCACCACCGCGGCCAGTGCTGCGGGCTCTCTGTAGATAACTGTATCCAGAGGGACAAGCTTCATGGTCATGGTCAAACTATGATGTCCATTGTTGTCCTGTTTTTTTTTACTTTTCTTTCTGTTTTTACAAACTACTCCATACTTTGTGCCATCTTAGCCATTCATAAATTAAACCGTTCACCTCATTCTGGAGACAGCTGCTGTGACTTTTGGTTCTGGTAACTCATCATAGAAATACATTGAGAGCTCTGCAACTGTTCTTTTTTTAACTCTGCTTCAACACATTTGATCTCTTTTGTTGTTACACTACTTTCAGTTTCCAGCCAGCCTTCAGTTGCTTTTAGATTCTAGCTAGCTTTTAGCTAATCTTTTGATATTCTTTTAATTTAGATTACCTTTTTATATGTTTCTTTTTTAAATTAGTCTTTTGCTAATTTTAGCTTTGACCTACCCTTTTAGTTTTAGCTCGTGCATTGCTCCTTTCAAACCAGCCTATTGATAGTTTTCTCTTTTAACCAGGGACGTGCAGAGACCACTAAAGGGGCAGGTGCTCAAAAAAAAGGGGCACATCTAACCGCATTTTAGGACAGAATATTAACAAAGTCACATAGCTTTCAGAGTTAAATAAAATGATAAATGACAAAATTGTGAGATATACTATCAAAGCTTAGGAAAACCTCTACATAGAACATACAACTATCCATATGTAAAATATTTATTAGTAATTTCTTTCTGCAGGTCTACTTTGTTATAGGAAAGTATTGCAATATTCAAACCTGCGATTTAGCAAGATAGGTAAATCAGAGCTACACCACCAGACATATTTTGTCTTTACAGAATTACACTATTAAAAATATAAACAAGGGCACAATGCAACTTTTTAGTGTAATCTATAAAAGAAAGAGCTGCCTGGTTTCTACACTTGCAGTGAAGATGAAGATGGTCCATTCAGAAAAGCAGAGCTGCATCAAACTTTAATGTGGAACTGCAGAAGAAAACTAAACAAAAGCAAAAATTGAATTGTTAATGCATGTCACCATGAGAAAAGCCTACTGAGACTAACTGACCACCAAAATTTAGACCTATATCTCTATTTGTGTCTTAGTGTATTTGTAAGTACCTATATACATTTTCTTCAATCTTTCCTCTTCTTTTTTTCTTGTCAGTTTCTCTTTTTTCCTCATTGTCTCATCTTCTCTGTGTTGAGTGGAGGCCAATGTCTCTTATTTATTTCGGTCTCTTGCCTTTCTTTTTTCCCCCAAACTGAATCTAAGATCCAAAATCTTCTTTTCCATCATGGTGAACTGTTTAAAAACAAACTTCCAACTTTTAAGCATTTTTGCTATTTTTGTTCTCTTCTTATTTATTTATTTATTTTTATTCATTTTATTTTATTTATTCATTTCAGATTTAAAACACAAAGACAATTTACAAACACATGAAAGAAAAAAAAACAGATATAAAATGAAAGGTAGCAGAAGAAGAAAAAAATCTTATCATATCTGCCCCTTCTTAAAACAACTGTGCAGCAGCAGTTTTCTGTTGGTCATGTCTCGAAAAATGTCAATGACCTCAGTGAGGTCATTGACATTTTTTGCAATTATGTTGCTAATTATTTGCAAAACAAACTTATTTGCGCATGTCAGAAATCTTTGCTTGCTATTCTAAGTTGTGTTTGTCATTCAAAGTTTTGCTTGCAATTCTCACATGACGTCGTGGGCAGAGCCTAAAATCGCAACAAAAGATTTCTGATGTGCAAATAAAAGTTTATGTTTTGCAAATAACTTTTTAAGTTCACGAGAGAAAAATTAGCTATTTAATTTAAAAAAAAGTTTTTTAAACAAAAGTTTTTGCTTTAAAAAAATGAAATCATGACAATTCCAAAAGTTTTGATTACAATTTTATTTTACATAACTGAGGTTAGTTTTTTTTTCATTGACTAATTATGAAACAAATTTAACTCCATACTCTGCGAACCAGACCCTAAACTTACTTAATTTCCCCTTCATTTGTACGCTTTTATTGGACAGGAGCAACTTGATTGGTTATGACATTTATCTATTATGGTAGTTCAGGGTGAGTTATTTTTAATTCTAAATGAATATTCTTGTTGGACTTTTATTTAAGTGCTATTTTCCTTCAAGATACATTTACCTAACGCTAGAATAAATGCAATGTACATTATGCAGCAAAGGAAGTTACAAGATCGGACATATATCCATTATGGAGAGATGATAGGTTTTGGACGGGCGATGTGCTCCCTATTGCATAAGCCAGGGGTGTCAAAGTCAAATACATGGAGGGCCAAAAAAACAAATTTGCTACAAGCCAAGGGCCGGACTGGTTCAATGTTTATTATAAGGGGGTGATATAATATTTTTTTTCTTCTTCTTTTTGCACTCTTTTCATTCAATGTTTTCTTTTTTATTAATTTGTTTTATTTTGTCTCTTTTAAATGAATGATTAAATGGATTAAATAAAATATTAAATAGCTTTACATCTGTTAAGTTCTTGGCATAAACCAACACAGACAGACATGTTCCTGCTTTTAGTATTTTACATTGTTTTATAATGTAAATGTCTATGTTTCATTTTTTTAACATAGTTTTCTTGTGATTTTTAATTAATATGCTTTTTTATGATTGTTTACTGTTGGCTGGAAGTATCAAGCTGCGAAATCCTTCATTTTTCTACAGCTGATAACTGTTGGTCATTAATTATGATGAAGTTTAGCAACTTTTCGGTGAACATTTGAGCTCTGTGGCTTCAGCGGTGTGTTTTTATTGTTCAATCTGGGGCGGGCGCTCTGATTTTGGTCAGCCGCTCTCAGCCTGTCCCTTCTACAAGGCGGTCAGACAGCGGGTTGGACTGGACGCAGCTGGCCGCGGTCGGTCTCCCTGTTTCGGTTCAGCAAGAGTGGCATCCCGCTGAAGCTCCGGAGCTCGAATGTCCAACATAAAACTAACTTGACCGCAGTTTAATATGGTGCTATGGCTCTACAGACATTGCACGTTGCTGTCTTGTGGTGTTTATTGTGGCTATTTTTCAGAACAGACCGGAGCACCGAGAACACGGGGAAGACAAGAGGTGGTGGTGTTTGTATCTACGTGAACAAAGAATGGTGCACGAACTGTGCCGTGATCAAAAAGCTTTGCTCAGCTGCTGTGGAGCTGATCACGGTAAGATGTCGGCCGCATTATCTTCCTCGCGACCATGCTGTGATAATAATAACAGCTATCTACATAGCACCCGATGCTAATGCTAATGATGCCCAGAGAGAAATTCATGAGCTACTCACCTCGCTGCAGTGTAAATATCCTGAGGGGTTTTTCATTGTTTGCGGAGACGTCAATCACGTAAATCTTCAAGGCTCCCTCCCTGCCTTCCATAAGCACGTCTTCACAGCAACGAGAGGTGATAAGACATTAGACCAAGTCTTCACGAATGTAAAGGGGGCGTACACGGCGAAGACACGTGCAGCGCTGGGAGCTTCCGACCACTGCTCTTTGATTCTGGCTCCAAGAGAACTACCCCCGCTGAGACGGGCAAAACCGGAACAAAGAGTGATCAAGCTGTGGCGTCAAGATAGTTCCCCCATGCTACGAGACTGCTTTGAGAGGACAAACTGGTCTGTTTTCAGAGAAGCAGCCACTGATGGAAGCTCAGTTGATCTGGAGCTGTATGCTTCCTCAGTCCTGGGCTACATAAGTACATGCTCTGAAAATGTATCCATAAAAAAACATGTCAAATATTACCCAAATCAAAAACCGTGGTTAACTAAAGAGGTGCGCACCCTGCTGGCAGCCAGGGATACTGCATTCAAGTCAGGAGATAAAGAGGAGCTGAGAATGAGGAAAAAAGAACTGAGGGATGGCATTAAGAAAGCCAAAGCCACTTATGCACAGAGAATAGAGGGACAGTTCACCTCACAAGACCCACGGAGCATGTGGAAAGGTATTAAATGCATAACAGATTACAAAGGCAAGAATAAACAATGCCCCAGGGACCCATCCCTGCCTGATGCCCTCAACAAGTTTTATGCACGTTTTGATGATCCAAATAGACCAGCTAGCACCAGACTCACCTCATCACCAGATGAAGAGCATCTCAGGGTGTCCGCAGCAGAAGTGAGAGGCAGTCTCAGAAAGATTAATCCCCATAAAGCAACTGGACCAGACAACATCCCAGGGAAAGTTCTGAAGGAATGTGCAGACCAGCTCTGTGAGGTGCTGGCTGACATCTTCACCACCTCACTTTCACTGGAGTCAGTTCCCACCTGCCTGAAGACTGCCACCATCATCCCAGTTCCAAAGAGCTCCACAGTGACTGGTCTGAATGACTATAGACCGGTGGCTCTCACCCCGGTGGTCGCTAAATGTTTTGAGAAACTGGTCATGTCCCACATAAAGAAAACCGTGAACACCAACGAGGACCCTCATCAATACGCATACCGTGAGAACCGATCAACAGAGGACGCCATTTCTTCCGTGGTCCACACTGCTCTCACCCACCTGGATCAGAAGGACTCATACGTGCGCCTGCTCTTTGTGGACTTCACATCTGCCTTCAACACCATGATCCCCCAAACTCTGATAGACAAACTATCTACACTTGGACTAAGCCCCTCTATTTGTAACTGGATACTAGACTTCTTAACAAACAGACCACAGTCCGTGAAGATCCACAACTTCTCCTCCTCCACCATAACCCTCAGCACTGGCTCTCCCCAAGGATGTGTGCTGAGCCCCCTTCTGTTCACTCTGCTCACATATGATTGTATAGCCACACTTCCAGGCTGTCATATTGTTAAGTTTGCAGATGATACAGCTGTGGTGGGCTGCATCACAAACAATGATGAGTCCAGCTACAGACAGGAGGTGGAGCACCTGGAGAGCTGGTGCAAAGAGAATAACCTTCACATGAATGTGAAGAAGACAAAGGAGATGATTGTGGACTTCAGGAGGAACAAACACACCCACGCCCCACTGAAAATGGGTGGGTCTGCAGTGGAAGTGGTCTCCAGCTACAAATACTTGGGTGTACACTTGAATGATAACCTCAGCTGGAGCAACAACACCACCAGCCTGATCAAGAAAGGTCATCAGAGACTCTACTTCCTCAGACGGCTGAGACGTGCTGGTCTGAGCAGCCCAGTTCTCACCTCGTTCTACAGGTGTGCAGTGGAGAGCGTCCTGTGCTCCAGCATCAATGTGTGGCATGGAGGCTGCACAGTTGAAGAGAGGAAAGCTCTACAGAGAGTGGTGAAGGCTGCACAGAAGTCTGTTGGAGTCAGACTCCCCACCATCGCGGACGTTTACACCTCCAGGTGCAGGAAAAGAGCCACCTGCATCATGAAGGATCTCACTCACCCAGCACACTCGCTCTTTGCCCCGCTCCCCTCAGGACGGAGGTTGAGGAGCATCAAATGTAGAACCACTAGACTGAGGAACAGCTTCTACCCTGAGGCTGTCAGACTCATGAATAAATAAATAACAAGAATAAACACTGCAAAATATCACATCATGTTGATGCTGATCTGTTTCTTGTTGCTGCGTTTCACCTGTGACCATCTGCTCATAATGACTCATGTTCGTGCTGCTGTTTATAACGATGTTTTTCTACTACATTAGGGCTTAGAGTATTACTAGCTGATGCTTCTCTTAGTTAATCCTAGAATGTTATTACTGTTTTTCTCTTGCATTTGTTGTTTCTCTTGTAGTTGTTGTTGGATGTAACTGGGACCCCGTGTACATAATTTCGTTTTCATCACATGTACTACATGCGGTGCAAATGACAATAAAGACTCTCTGACTCTGACTCTGACTTATTGTAAAATACTTCCACACAGCGGACATGTTACGATGAAAAGTTGGCTAGCTGTTAGCTAAAGTGCTACTCACTCAGTCCACACGCTGTAGCTGGTTGCAAACTGAAAGTGATTTGCTGAATAGTAGTAGTAGGGGTGGGGCCATGCCCCCCCAACGGCAATGCCCCAAGGGGGCCAGCTCCCCCACTGACCCTAATGTGAATGTGAGGCAGGTCTTATTACTCTGGGTTCATGAGACACGACTCCAGATCGGATTGGTCCCACCCCTACTACTACTGTTGCATTGTGGGGAATGTAGTGTTGGTATGTGACCGGAGGGCTTATTATGTTGTTTTTCTTGCAAAATACAAAAATAATAATGATAAAATAAAATAAATAATTTTAGTACGTTACTGTATTATGTGTCAGAGAAGGGCTTAGGAATAGGAAAAAAAAAAAAAAGATTTTTTTTGACCAAAAGGGCACTTGGGGGCAAGGAGCAAAAGGGGCAGGTGCACAAGCCCCAATAGCCCCCCTCTGCACGTCCCTGCTTTTAACTAACATTTTTGTCACTTGGTTTCTAGCTAGCCTTTTGTTATTTTAGCTACCCTTTTATTTTCTATCTAGCCTTTTGCTACTTTTAGCTATTACCTAGCCTTTTGCCACTTTAAGTTAGTGTTTTCCTACCTTTAGCTAACCTTTTGCTCCTTTTAGCTAGTGCTCATTTAGCTTTAACTCCGTTTAAGCTTCTTCATAAATGTCATCACTCATTCAGCGCTCAGTGCTCACGCTGTTTACAGAGTTAGCAGGTTGTCCAGTTTTGTTTGCTTCAGCTCACCGTAATACGACACAGACAGCGTCTTCAGAGTGTGATTGTAGAGGAACTCATTGCCTTCGTGCCTCCCGTAGTTAATATGGTGGTTGCTGTATCCACTCTCTCCCTGATGCCTAATTAGACACACATTAAGGAACAATACAGAACAAGAAAATATGTTTTTTAACGTGAGTCACCTTCAACACATGGGAGCCAGTAGACTGGTATTTTACATTTAATCTATTTTTATTTATTTTATTTTATTTATGAATTTATTCATTTTTCAAAATAAAATACAAAACAATCACATATATTATATGAAAACAAAATGTAAAATGCAAAGCAGCAGAAGGAAGAAAAAAATCTTATCATATCTGCCCCTTTTTAAAACAATCAATTCAAACAATAATTATCTATAAGTAACAGAACAAAATGGATAACTCATCCTAATTTTCTAATTCTAATACATTACACATTGAACCACTTCATATTTTTTTAACAATTTTTTTTGATAATTTTCTTAAACATAAACATTGACTTTGCTTTTTTTTTTTTACATCATACTCCTAATCATTCCACAATCCAATTCCATGGATTGAAGTAGACCATCCCTTCAAACTGGTGCTGTACTGAGGTTTTACAAATATATCAGTTCCCTTTAGATTGTAACAACTTTGTCTTTTAACAAAATGCATCTGAATGTTTAAAGGTAGTGCGTTGTTCTGAGCTCTATACATTACTGATAAAATATTGTAATCTACCAAATCATGGAACTTCAGTAATTTCAGTTGATAAAAAAATGTAGTTGATGGATGACAGTAATGTTTTCTTGCAATAATTCTTACAGCTCTTTTCAGTAAAATAAAAATAGGCTTTGTAATAATTTTACATGATTTCCCCCAAACATCAATACAATAAAATGAAGGCTTGCCGCAAATTCAACATGGCAGACTCACCCAGCTGCAGCGCATCGCTCATCAACCTTCGATCCGGATATAAGGCCCTCCTTCCTGGGCTCCTCCCCGTTTGCCAGCCACGCTGCATGCATCTCATTTGCTCGGACTTGTTGGTAGCATTGGGATACATTTTGTAATGTCCGACTTCGACTCCGGCGCTTCTCTGGATTCCCCAATCCTACATGCGGCTGTTGCCGGCCCGTCCTCTCCCGCTCCCTCCCGACGGAGCGTCCGGCCTGCATCTCTCGCCTCTCCTCTTTGTTCTGACGGTTCTTCGCCTCCTCCCCTGCCCCCGCCCGTGTCCGGCAAGAGGTCCAAGAAGCGATCCCCACCTCCAGCTAAGCGTCGTAGGGGACGTCCTCGCTCCTCCGGCACCCCCGCGTTAGGTCCGTGGCCTTTCCCTGCCATGAGCCGCCTCATCGACTCCGCTCCGGCTGCGTCCTACCAGGCCTTGGCTACCGTACTCCTGACATGCCCGCCTCCTAGCTCGTCTTCGGCGCCGCTTTCCCCAGATAACCAGCAGCTAGCAACAGCTCTCACCACCTCCTTGGAGGTGCTCCAACGATCCATTTCCGCAATCTCCGCCTGCCTCCAGCCCGATGCTACGGCTGGCCGCTTCACTCTCGCTCAGCCCTCTACTTCCGCTCAGCCGGTCCAGCCAGCCTACCAGCTGTTCCCTCGGATGTTCTCCCTGGCCGACGCCCCCTCTGGCCTGCCTCAGGGTAAGATGTGGAATTCCTTGTCTCTTTCGACCGTTCTGTCTTGCTGCAGCATGCTTCCCCCTCAGCCTGGTCTTATTTAATCGTGAAGTCAAAGTCAAAGTCGACTTTCTTGTCAAAACTACATTATGTACAGGACATGCTCAGGATTGTAATCATATTACTCTCAGACTCCTGGTGCAGCAATAACCATTTACACATTAAAACATTTAATAAACATAAGCATAAAATGAAATAATAAAAGTGTGGTGCTGTCTGGAGTTTTAACATAATATTATAAAATATAAAAGGTATATCTATAAATAAATGAAGGTTCTGACATTGACATCCGTTATAAAGTGACAAGGCAGCATATGAAGCCCATGTTCACAGTATATGTATGAAATCTTTGATATTGGTATAGAGGTAAAGTGGTCCTGAAGGAGGAGTTGGCAAAGAATGTAGTAGATGTGAAGAGAGTGTCAGATAGGGTGATGTGTCTAAAGGTAGAAGTAGAAGGTCTGATGCTAAACATAGTAAGTGGTTATGCTCCACAGGTTGGATGTGATGGGGAGGAGAAAGATGAATTTTGGAAAGATTTGGATGAAGTGATAGAGAGTATTCCCAGGGAGGAAAGAGTGGTGATTGGAGCAGACCTGAATGGACATGTTGGTGAAGGAAACAGAGGGGATGAGGAAGTGATGGGTAGGTTTGGTGTCAAGGAAAGAAACCAGGAAGGACAGATGGTGGTGGATTTTGCCAAGAGAATGGAAATGGCTATAGTCAATACCTATTTCCAAAAGAGGGAGGAACATAGAGTGACCTATAAGAGTGGAGGAAGGAGTACACAAGTCGACTACATTCTGTGTAGAAGAGGAAACCTGAGAGAGATTGGAGACTGTAAAGTTGTAGCAGGGGAGAGCGTGGCCAAACAGCATCGGATGGTTGTGTGTAGAATGACTGTTGTTGCGAAGAAGAGAAAAAGAGTAAAACCAGAGAAGAAGACCAAATGGTGGAAGCTAAAGAAGGAAGAATGTTGTGAGAAATTCAGAGACGAGCTGTTAAAGGCTCTGGGTGGTAAGAAAGAGCTTCCAAGTGACTGGGCTACTACAGCAACAGTAATTAGAGAGACAGGTAGGAAGGTACTTGGTGTGTCATCTGGACAGAGAATGGATGATAAGGAAACCTGGTGGTGGAATAGTGAAGTGCAGGACGCCATTCAAAGAAAGAGATTAGCCAAGAAGAAATATGACAGTGAGAGGACTGAAGAGAGGAGACAGGAATATAAGGAGATGGGACATAGAGCAAAGAGGGAAGTAGCTAAGGCAAAGCAGAGGGCGTACAATGAGTTATATGGGAGACTGGACACTAAAGAGGGCGAGAAGGACTTGTACCGATTGGCAAGACAGAGGGATCAGGCTGGAAAGGATGTGCAGCAGGTTAGGCTTATTAAAGATGGGAATGGGAATGTTCTAACAAGTGAGGAGAGTGTGATGGGAAGATGGAAGGATTACTTTGAGGAGCTAATGAATGAAGAGAATGAAAGAGAAAGAAGAGTGGAGGTAATAGAAACTGTGGACCAGGAAGTGGGAAAGATTAGTGAGGGTGAAGTCCGGAAAGCTCTGAAAAGAATGAAGAAGGGGAAGGCAGTAGGACCTGATGACATACCAGTGGAGGTTTGGAAATGTCTTGGAGAGATGGCAGTGAGGTTTTTGACTCAAATATTTAATGGAATATTTGAGGGTGAGAAAATGCCTGAAGAATGGAGAAGAAGTGTGCTGGTTCCCATTTTTAAGAACAAGGGTGATGTACAGAGTTGTAGCAACTACAGGGGAATTAAGTTGATGAGCCACACAATGAAGATCTGGGAGAGAGTTGTGGAAGCAAGACTTAGACAAGATGTGACTATCTGTGAGCAGCAGTATGGTTTCATGCCAAGAAAGAGCACCACAGATGCCATCTTTGCTTTGAGGATGTTGATAGAGAAGTACAGAGAGGGTCAGAAAGAACTCCATTGTGTGTTTGTGGATTTAGA
>JBBPBX010034743.1:0-15447 GCA_038048925.1 Garcialebias charrua
TATATATATATATATATATATATATATATATATATATATATATATATATTAGGGATGCTCCGATCAGGTTTTATGCAGCCGATCACGATACCGATCACCTATGTGTGCCGATCACCGATACCGATCACAAATGCCGATCACTTATATGTGTGCCGATCACATATACCGATCACCGATCAGATGGATTGCCTGTAACTTAATTGGTTTAGTTATGAGTGCTGCTTCTGGCTACAAGATCTGAAAAGAACCATAAAATCACCATAATTTAGACAAAAACATATTTTTACTCATTTTTTTTCAGAGAACAAATACAGACAAACTTGCAGGCACAATGCAACAACTACGAGATTATCATAATTAATAAAAATATGAAATTAAAAAAAAATACATATTTTTTGTGTGTGTTTAAATGTTCTTAATTTCATGTGTACAGCACTTTGTTGCAGCTGTGAATGTTTTAAATGGCTTTATAAATACGTAAAGTATCATTATTATTATTATTTTTTAAATAATTTCGTGCTTTTTTGAACAACTTCCTGCGGGAACCAGGAACCGGAAATACCGCCTCCGCCATTTTACATTCATTAGTTCCAGAGTCTCGGCACTCGGCAGTCGGCTTTGGAGGACTGTTTCTCCCATAAGAGGATGCCTCATACGGATAAATTAGCTGGAAACACTCCCTGAACTCTGTGAATGTCTCAGGACTGGAGCAGCAGCCGCGATCGCTCCGCCGATCGCTCCCACAGCGCTGCGCGAGACCAGCAGCTCATGGTATGAGCTAAGGCTAACATGCTAAATCGGACCCCAGAGCTGGAGATTCGTCAGCCGGCTTTGTGCGATCAGAGGTTCCTGGAGCTCGCCTCGATGTCTGACTGGAAGCAGCTAACTTGGAATAACAAAGCCGACAGCCTTTTTGAAGCCGCAGCTAAACTGGACTGCCCGTAACTGCGCAGCGGACTCGGTGGGGTTACTCGGTGGGGCTACATGCTAACAGGTGTTGCTAATGGCGGCGCTGGCAGACGGCTTTTGGTAAGTTATTAAAACGTATTAAAACATTTTTCTGGCTCCAAATGTATGAAGATAGCATACTAATAGTCCTTCCTGTAAAGGGTTTGGACAGCATGGTGCTACAGGAAGCCTGGGAGCTCAGACGTAACACAGCGGAGGGAGGCAAACAGCTCAGCTCAAAGTATGTTTGGCTGTTTTTGTGATCGGCAATGGAAGGCATTTACCGATCACATACTTTTTCATGAAAATCGGCCGATTATGATCGGTGGCCGATCGATCGGCACATAATAATATATATATATATATATATATATATATATATATATATATATATATATATATATATATACATATATATATATATATATATATATATATATATATATATATATATATATATATATATATATATGGGGAGTGGTGGCGCAGAGGTTAAGAAGGTGAGCTTGTGATCGGAAGATCGCCGGTTCAAGCCCCGGTACCGACAACAGCAAAAAGATGTGGGTGGGACAGGTGAAGCGGTCACACCTGTCTCCACCCTCATCTGCCCCACTCTGGGCCCTTGAGCAAGGCCCTTAACCCACACCATCTGCTCCCCCGGGAACCCTAAATATCAGCTCTCTGCTCCACACAGAGAGCTGTGGTAGCCCGGTGGTCTGTGGTTGTGTCAGGAAGGGCATCCGGCGTAAAAACAATTGCCAAGTCTTCATGCGACTAGTTCGCTGTGGTGACCCCTAACGAAGGGAGAAGCCGAAAGAAAAAAAAAAATATATATATATATATATATATATATATATATATATATATATATATATATATATATATATATATATAATTTTTTTTATTTTTTATTATTGTAGGTAGCATAAGAGCCGGAGCTATGCACATCGAGGCCAACGTCTTTCAAAGGGAGTAGAAACAGGCCACACTGTCATTTTAAACAGCAGGGTAGATGACACAGGGATCTTGAACAGAGCAATTGTCTGTAACATCACAACAGCACCACCCTCTCCCTCTCTGTGGCACAAACTCCACTTCTAAGGGTGTGTCAAACCGAGAAACCGACAGCTTGACAACATGACTTGCATCCCATACCCCAAATCTTTCCACAATCTACTAGGAAAAAAAAAAAGATTAAATGAGAAGCAGAACTGGAAATGTGAAGTCAGCCTCAAAGATAAGGCTGTCTCTGTAGGTGCCCTGCTAGTTAAACATAGCCAAGCAGCCTCTCACATCCCCATTTAGACACAAGTTTGTCACTTGGGAGGAGGTCGTCACGGTGACAGTGATGAGAGGGCCCAGACGGAAGACATGCTGTCAGCGCTCGTTAAGGTCAGCTCATTAAAGAATGAAATAAATACACCAGTAATGGAAAGTGTGAGACGTTGAAGGGAGATGTCTTTCGTCTCCTCTTGCTCTGAGGAAGAATCCAGCTCGGGAGACGGATCGGTGCGATTGAGCTGTAAGCCTGCACGACACATCTGCGTTTTTCTGAAGCTAATAATTCTTTACTGAAAACGGATCATAGCTAAGGCACTTGTCATGTGTCACAGAGTCATGCAGCTGCTCCCCACAGCCTACCCCACCTTCCATGAACACCATCCCGTTCTGAGAGGTTCAGCATTCGTAAGAAGCGAAGCTAGAAGATGGTTGTACAGTATTGAGATTTGGTCGAAGGGGTGGGTGTGATGAGGGTGGGGAAGGCAATGCGATGCTGATTGATCGTTGTCAGAAACATGGTTGACTGCAGACACAGAGACAGACAGATCTTTAAAAATCTGATGTAGACCCATCAGCTGTCAGTCACTTAGAGATCACAAATTTCTGACTCCTTTTTTTATTATTTTTTTACTTTTTTACTGAGTGCACAGATAACATTATAGCCTCCCAAACTTTTTACTTTTTGAGGTGAGAAAAGTTTTCTAATGGCGCTCCTTTCAACAGAGGCCAATAAAAGTTCTGACTGCTGCCAAAAATATCACGAAACAATAAAACGAGTGTTTACTTGATTCACTCCACTGGCCTTGGAAACATCTGTTGGATTTGCCTCAGTGGCCACTGGCAAAATATCAAATAGAATGCCATTGAGAATGAAAGGTATAAAAAAGGAAAACTGTGTAGGAAAAAAGGATAAAAAACAAGGTTCTTAAAGAGGAGCAGGGCAATATTTATAATAAAAATAAAAATAAAAAGAATACACACTGCTGTCCATGTAGGCTGCAGCTTGTTTTTCTCACAAATTCAGGGCAGGATTGGGAGAACACAGTATATTTTCCTCTTCATAATATACTCCCTATATTTTTCAGCTGAGGGGTTTGAGTGCAGGTGAAGCATACTGTATGCAGTTCTATCAACTTGTTCATTTCAAGCTCACCATCCTATTCCTCTACTATCTTAAAATCTTGATGGAGATGGTAAACACCCAATGCAAAACTTCACACTTCTCCACTTTGCTATTTTGGAAACAAGCAGAGATTCTTACTTGTTTACGTGGTTTAAAATATGTTTGTGGTGGTGCTGAACTCTGTGCAGCCTCGTTAAATTGGACCAGTTCGACAGTCCGCTAAAGTTAGTAGAAGATCTACTGTTTATCTGTTTTGGAAAAGAATGCCAAAACTTGCTCGTATTAGCAGTAATGAAACTTTGAATTCTTGGACGGCAGCAAGATCCGACATCTGCTTGAACATTTGCCTTGACCCTTGGGTGCACTGTTTTGAATAAATATAAAAGCATTGGAAAAACTAAATCTTTCCTTTCTAGAAAGGCCTAATGAGATAATTTTCTCCTATAGAGTTGAAAGCATTATAGTTCCATGTTTTGTTAAACATCACTAACATCCCAGCATGAACTGTTGTCTCCCAATGAGCTATGGCCTGAAAGGTTGAACCAGTGACACTTACTGGTCTCAGTGCTACTAAATCAAACTGGAAGATTCAGCTAGCTATTTTTCTTTTTCTGGATTTCACTATCAACTTGGGCTTCATCTACAAGAAAAAAAAGTACCTTATCCAAAATACTAATTTTGTCTAGACATGTTCCAATCGATCGGCCACCACTTACGATTGGCCGATTTCCATTATGTGATTGGCATTTACCAATTAATGCCTTTCAGTGCCAATCACAAAAATGATCACCTTTACAGCTGGCAGACATCCGGTGTGACGTGCAATGTCAATGTCTTCAATTAAACTGCTCCAAGACTGAGGCCATACTGATTGGCACCCCTCACCAGGTACAAACATCTCCTATAACAACACTTTCCTTTTCTGGACAAGACATCCCCCTCTCCACCTCTGTTACAAATCTTGGAATAAAAATGGACTCCAATCTTACATTTGAAAATCACATTAAGCTTCTGTTTAAAACTTGCTTCTTCCATCTTCGAAACATCTCCAGACTTCGCCCATCCCTAACTTTTTCCGATGCTGAGAAGCTCGTCCATGCTTTTGTCTCCTCCAGGCTCGACTACTGCAACTCCCTGTTTATTGGAATCCCTGGCAAAAACCTTCAGAAACTTCAATATATTCAAAACAGTGCAGCAAGGATCTTGTTGAGAGTTCGTAAATTTGAACATATTACGCCCATTCTCCATAACCTTCATTGGCTTCCTGTCGCCTACAGAATTCAGTACAAAACTGCTCTCATTACACATCAATGCTTACATGGAGCTTCACCAGATTATCTGAAGGATATTCTTATTCCATACTCATCCACCCGGTCGCTGCGGTCACAGAACAGTAATCTCCTTCACATTCCATCCATCCATCCATTTTCGTCCGCTTATCCGGGGTCGGGTCGCGGGGGTAGCAGCCTAAGTAGGGAGGCCCAGACTTCCCTCTCCCCAGCCACTTGGAGCAGCTCCTCTGGGGGAATCCCAAGGCGTTCCCAGGCCAGCCGAGAAACATAGTCCCTCCAGCGTGTCCTGGGTCTTCCTCTGGGTCTCCTCCCGGTGGGACATGCCCGGAACACCTCACCAGGGAGGCGTCCAGGAGGCATCCTAACCAGATGCCCGAGCCACCTCAACTGGCTCCTCTCGATGTGGAGAAGCAGCGGCTCTACTCCGAGTCCCTCCCGGATGACTGAGCTTCTCACCCTATCTCTAAGGGAGAGTCCAGACACCCTGCGGAGAAAACTCATTTCAGCCGCTTGTATCCGAGATCTCGTTCTTTCGGTCACAACCCAAAGCTCATGACCATAGATGAGGGTGGGAACGTAGATCGATCGGTAAATTGAGAGCTTTGCCTTTTGACTCAGCTCTCTCTTCACCACGACAGACCGGTACAGCGCCCGCTTCACTGCGGATGCTGCACCTATCCGCCTATCGATCTCACGCTCCAGTTTTCCCTCATTCGTGAACAAGACCCCGAGATACTTAAACTCCTCCACTTGGGGCAGGACCTCCTCCCCTTTTCCGGCTCAAGACCATGGCCTCGGATTTGGAGGAACTGATCCTCATCCCGGCCGCATCACACTCGGCTGCAAACCGCTCCAGCGAAAGCTGTAGATCACGATCTGATGAAGCCAATAGGACCACATCATCTGCAAAAAACAGAGAAGCGATTCTAAGGCCACCAAAACGGATCCTCTCAACACCTTGGCTGCGCCTAGAAATTCTGTCCATAAAAGTTATGAACAGAATCGGTGACAAAGGGCAACCTTGGCGGAGTCCAACTCTCACTGGAAACGAGCCTGACTTACTGCCGGCAATGCGGACCAAGCTCTGACACCGGTCGTACAGGGACCTAACAGCCCATATCAATGGGCCTGGTACCCCATACTCCCGGAGTACCCCCCACAGAACCCCCCGAGGGACGCGGTCGAATGCCTTTTCCAAGTCCACAAAGCACATGTAAACTGGTTGGGCAAACTCCCACGCACCCTCCAGGACCCTGCTGAGGGTGTAGAGCTGGTCCAGTGTTCCACGACCAGCACGAAAACCACATTGCTCCTCCTGAATCCGAGGTTCGACTATCCGACGGACCCTCCTCTCCAGAACCCCTGAATAGACCTTACCAGGGAGGCTTAAGAGTGTGATCCCCCTATAGTTGGAACACACCCTACGGTCCCCCTTTTTGAATAGGGGAACCACCACCCCAGTCTGCCAATCCAAGGGAACTGCCCCCGATGTCCACGCGATATTGCAGAGTCGCGTAAGCCAACACAACCCCACAACATCCAGAGCCCTAAGGAACTCAGGACGAATCTCATCCACCCCCGGAGCCCTGCCACCGCGGAGCTTTTTAACCACCTCGGCGACCTCAGCACCAGAGATTGGAGAGCCCGACCCAAAGTCCCCAGGCTCCGCTTCCTCAGTGGAAGACGTGCCAGTAGGATTGAGGAGGTCTTCGAAGTATTCCGCCCACCGACTCACAACATCCCGAGTTGAGGTCAACAGCACGCCATCCCCACCATAAATGGTGTTGGTCGCGTACCGCTTTCCCCCCCTGAGACGCCGGATGGTGGACCAGAATCGCCTCGAAGCCGTACGGAAGTCATTCTCCATGGCCTCTCCGAACTCCTCCCACGCCCGAGTTTTTGCCTCAGCAACCACCCGAGCCGCATGCCGCTTGGACTGTCGGTACCTATCTGCTGCTTCCGGGGTCCCACAGGCCAAAAAGGCCCAATAGGACTCCTTCTTCAGCATGACAGCATCCCTCACCGCCGGTGTCCACCACCGGGTTCGAGGGTTGCCACCACGACAGGCACCAACAACCTTGCGGCCACAACTCTGATAAGCTACCTCGACAATAGAGGCGCGGAACATGGCCCACTCGGACTCAATGTCCCCCGCCTCCCTCGGAACGTGTTCAAAGCTCTCCCGGAGGTGGGAGTTAAAGCTCCGTCTTACGGGAGACTCTGCCAGACGTTCCCAGCAGACCCTCACAATACGTTTGGGTCTGCCAGGTCTGACCGGCATCCTCCCCCACCATCGGAGCCAACTCACCACCAGGTAGTGGTCAGTGGACAGCTCCGCCCCTCTCTTCACCCGAGTGTCCAGGACATGCGGCCGCAGATCAGATGAGACATGGATGTCCTTGATGATGGTCTTGGACTATGCTTGGCCGGTGAGCGGGCCCTGGTTGGGGCCTGTTCTCAGTGCTTCCTGGCTCTGTCGGCGGTTGGGCGGGCGCTCTTGGTATTGTTGTCCTTGTGGGATCTTTGTGTCTTCTTGTACGGCGGGTTGACTGCGGTTCGTAGGGGTCGTGGCGGCCCTGGTGGGTGTGGGCTGTTGGTTCTGCTTTGGCGGCCCTCGGGGCCGTGTCCCTCTCTGGTCTTGGCTCAATGGCCTGGCGGTCGGAGAAGTGTTTCCTTTACCTCGCTCCTTGGGTGGACCTTGGCGAACTGGGGGGGGGGTACGCAGGGTCAGCGGGGGAGCTGACTCGCTGTGGGAGCATTGTTCCTGCAGATATTTTCTCCCCATCCCTCACCACGCACCTCCGCCCTCTTCATCTTAAATTAATACATGTAGGGAATTTGAGTCTCGGGTGTGCTGCAATGGTTCTACATCTCTGTTGTTCAGAACACCTGGGACTCAATTTTATATACACTTTAGACATTCATTCATAAACATCCTCATAAAAGTCACATATAGGGAATGGAGTGAGCACTATGGTTATGGGTGGCGGGATGACATCACTCTCGCCCCCATGCCTATGCTCACTCAACATTATGCATTTAGACAATAAGGGCCTGGGTTAGAGTTGGAGTGGAGGGGAAACTGGTACAATGCCAGCCTTTGCTCCTTCTCTTTCCCTTTTAATTACACTTTAGAACAACACTCACCAACAGTACATTTGGGGACGGGGGTGTGTGTGTCGGGGTCTTGATTTGTTAATTTCAATTTTATTTATTTATGTATTTATTTATATAATATATATATTTTGATGGCCGCTACAGTGACACACAAGTTATTCTGGACTGTACAGAACTACGGTGTCAAACCCCTTCATCCCTGCTCCTCCAGAGTGAAGTCTTCTCCACCTACAAATCCCACTGCACCTTTAAGGCCATGGTGGGCATGTCTCCTCACGGAGCCCTGACATTTGTGTCAGCACTGTTTGAGGGTTCCATGAGTGACAAGGAAGTGTTCCGTCAGTCAGGGATTACATCACTCTTGACACCTGACATGGCCATCATGGTGGACAAGGGATTCTTGGTGGATGGTCTCGTACCTGGGACTGTTCATCATCCTGCCTTCCTCTCCAAGAGGGCCCAAATGTCAGAGGTCGACGTTCTGAAGACCCAGTCCATTGCCCGTTTGAGGGTGCATGTTGAGAGGCTAATAAGAAGAGTTAAAGAAAATAAACTCTTTGATTCCACTATCCCTCTCTCCATTGCAGGGAGCATAAACCAAATTTTTACAGTTGCCTGTCTCCTGTCAAATTACCAAAATGGACCTTTGGTCAGGAAATGGAGATATGAAGTTTGACAGATAAATAAAAAAATGGAAATATTTTGTACTGTTTTGTATGGAGGTAAGTGCAGTACTGTAGCGTGTGAAGAAGGAGAAACAAACTGATTTGCAAGCAGTTGACTTTAATCCTTCGAGCGCCAAAACCAGAAACAGAATGAATGAAATCACACACGAACACTTCTTCTTCTCCACCTGGAAAACCTGGGGAACACCTCGCTGGCTCCTCCTACTGGGTGAGAGAGAGATGAGGCAATTTACCTTACTAATACACCACACAGCCCCCCCCCGAACACCCAGAAGGGCAAATACAAAACATATCAGTCTCTCACAGGGGGCCTAATCAACCTGCCGAACCGACTGCGTCGACTCGGGGGCGGAGAAACAGCTGGCACCCGTACAGGAACAACATTTTGTGCCACAGGTGGAGGAACACGGGGGGAGAAAACAAGATGGGGTCGAGCAGGAGGGCGGCCGCGTCTAGGAACCTGAGCCGGCAACACCTCTTCATCAGCCAACACATAGGCTGGCTTCAGGCGGTCCACTGTTTTTTAATAATTTTATTTAAGCATCCATTAACAACAGTACGTGAAAACAGAAACAAAACAGGCATGACATATTTTCTTTTTCTTCCTGTTTCCCCTACCCTTCCTTATCTATCCCCATCCTGCTGCTACAAACAGTAATAATAATAATATAAATAAATTATAGACAAACAACTAATAAAAAATAAAATAAAATAATAACATACCGTTAATTCAAAAACGTGGACAACATACAGAAAGGCGTCCATACAACCGTGGGTATAGAAACCAAGTCAGGACATGGACGAAAAACAAAAACAAAACAAAAAACTGCACAGGTTGATAAGCACTGTCAGTGACCAGAAACCATCCAGAACCAATGAGGCTGCCGGGCCGGGGCACAGGCACATACACAGCAGAACCAGCTCTCGTGTGACCCTCAGGATCGAGGGAGGGCATCCAGTCTCTCAAAGTAAGATAATAGAGGGGCCCAAGTTTTATAGAATTTTTGGGTTGAACCTCTAACACTAAATTTGATCTTCTCTAGTTTAAGGAAAAGAGTCAGATCTTGCAACCAGAGAGAAGCTTTGGGTGGATGTGCTGATTTCCACACTAATAGTATTCTTCTTCGGGCTAGGAGAGTAGAAAAAGCCAGTACATTTTTAAAATCGTGGGTTAATGGTATATCCTCCCCTGGGACTCCAAATATTGCCAGTTCAGCACTGGGTTGGATACTTGTATCAAAAGCTTCAGATAAGGTCTGAAAAATTATAGACCAGAAGTTGTGCAGCTTATCACAGGACCAGAACATGTGAGTTAGATTCGCCTTGACTGTATGGCAACGAACACAGTTTTCACTGACTGTAGGGTAAATCTTTGAGAGTCTGGCTCTGCTGTAATGAATCCTGTGGAGGACCTTGAACTGAATTAGTCCGAGTCGAGCGCATGATGTTGACCCATTTACTCTACGTAATGCGTGCTTCCAGGTCTCATCCGAGACGTGTATACCAAGCTCTTCTGACCATTCTGCTCTAATCTTGTTAAGTTTCACTACATTGAGTGATGAGATGCTATTATAGATTTTGGAAATGAGGCCTTTACATTGTGTAGGAGTTTGCAAGATGATGTCCATTCCTCCCTTTGGGGGTAAATTAGGAAAGCAAGGACTGATGTTGCGAACAAAGTCTCTAATCTGGAGATAACGGAATAGGGAGGAACGATGTAGACTAAATTTAGAGGCGATAGCATCAAAGGTAGCGAAAATACCATCTATGTAAAGGTCACTAAAGTTACTTAAGCCTGCTCTCTGCCATTGAGCAAAGACAGGATCTAATTTGGATGGCAAGAAAACATGGTTATCACATATGGGACTATAGATAGAGAAGTTTGTCATATTGAAGTGTTGTCTAAATTGTGACCATATTTTTAGTGTAGAGATTACAACTGGGCATGTAGAATATTGTTTAGGAGAGAGAGGAAGCTTTGAGGCAACTAATGCAGGGAATGATGATGGCTTACATGTATTCAGTTCTAATTGGCACCAGCCAACATCCGGTTGTTGTAACAAACAGACTACTTTTTGTAGGTTTGCTGCCCAGTAATAATACAATAGGTTAGGTAGAGCCAAACCCCCGTCTTCCTTTTGTCTCTGAAGGAAACGCCCACTAATTCTGGGGTGTTTGTTATTCCAGATGAACGAGGACAGCTGTTTATCAATAAGTTTAAAAAATGATTTGGGGAGAAAGATCGGAATACTTTGAAATAAATACATAAATCTAGGCAAGATATTCATTTTAATACATGCAACTTTGCCAGCTAGCGATAAATTTAAGACACTCCACTTCTGGAGATCGCGTTTAAGATTATTGAGCAGAGGGGTGAAATTTTTTTCAAACAGATCAGGAAAAGAACGTGTCACGTTGATTCCCAAGTATTTGAAACCTGTTCTAGAGAGAGGGAAGGGCAAATCAGTTTCTGTAATTTGGAGTGCAGAGTTATTGATTGGGAAACATTCACTCTTTAAGAAGTTCAACTTATATCCTGAAAATTTACCAAAACGGTTTAGTAAACTCACGATGCTGGAGATAGATGATACCGGGTCAGAGATGTAGAGCAATAAGTCATCTGCATACAGGGACAGCCGATGTTCCAGCTGTTTTCTATAAATACCCTTAAAGTCCAGTGAGGTCTTAAGCATAATTGAAAGTGGTTCAATAGCTAGAACGAAGAGAAGCGGGCTAAGAGGGCAACCTTGCCGGGTGCCTCTAGATAGAGAGAAGGGCCTAGACCTCGTTCTATTAGTGATTATGCTTGCTTTGGGTGATGTGTATAACAGCTGTACCCATGATATAAATTTGTGCCCAAACCCAAACCTAGCTAATACTGTAAATAAGTAAGGCCACTCGACTCGGTCGAATGCCTTCTCCGCATCGAGAGAAACCACAACCTCAGGGGTCTCTCCCGGTGAAGGGGCATGAATAACACCAATAAGCCTACGTATATTAGAAAAAGAGTGACGACCTCTCATGAACCCGGTTTGATCCGAGGAGATTATATCTGTCATGACCGTGTCCAGTCTCAAGGCCAAAAGTTTAGCTAAAATTTTAACGTCTCCATTAAGGAGTGATATAGGCCTGTAGGAAGCGTAGTCCATCGGATTTTTACCATGTTTTAATAAAAGTGTAATATTAGCTTCTGTAAGGGTCTGTGGCAAGTTTCCATTCTCCAATGAGTTGTTAAACATTTCAAGTAAAAGAGGTGCTAATTTGGATGAAATTTTTTTATAGAATTCGATTGAAAAGCCGTCTGGTCCAGGGGTCTTGCCACTCTGCAATGCTGAAATAGAGTTGATAACTTCAGTAAGAGTGAGGGGCCTATCCACATCCTTCTTCTTATCTAGATCTATAGCAGGAATATTCAAGTCGTCTAGAAAATCTTTCATGTCTGAATTCCATCCATCCATCCATTTTCTTCCGCTTATCCGGGGTCAGGTCGCGGGGGTAGCAGCCTAAGTAGGGAGGCCCAGACTTCCCTCTCCCCAGCCACTTGGAGCAGCTCCTCTGGGGGAATCCCAAGGCGTTCCCAGGCCAGCCGAGAAACATAGTCCCTCCAGCGTATCCTGGGTCTTCCTCTGGGTCTCCTCCCGGTGGGACATGCCCGGAACACCTCACCAGGGAGGCGTCCAGGAGGCATCCTAACCAGATGCCCGAGCCACCTCAACTGGCTCCTCTCGATGTGGAGAAGCAGCGGCTCTACTCCGAGTCCCTCCCGGATGACTGAGCTTCTCACCCTATCTCTAAGGGAGAGTCCAGCCACCCTGCGGAGAAAACTCATTTCAGCCGCTTGTATCCGAGATCTTGTTCTTTCGGTCATAACCCAAAGCTCATGACCATAGATGAGGGTGGGAACGTAGATCGATACGTTCAAGCGGTTCAAGCGATCGATACGTACAAGCGGCTGAAATGTCTGAATTATCCTCTGGAAATTGTGAGGAGTATAAATCAGAATAAAATTTTTCAAAGACTTGGTTTATTTCAGCTGGATCAACAGTTTGCTCTGTAGCGGACTTTTGAATCTGTGGTATGAGCTGTGTCGCTGACCGACTTTTGAGTTGGTGGGCCAAAAGGCGGCCCGCCCTCTCACCGTGTTTGTATATGAAGCCTCGGGATCTGAGCAGGGATTGTTCAACATCCTGCATTGAGATAAGGTTATATTGCATTTGTAGACATAGTCTCTCTTTATATAGCTCGGGTGAGGGTGATATAGAGTGCCTACGGTCCAGTTCTAGTATAGAACTAATAAGTTGGTTCTGCCTTGCTTTTCTAATTTTGTTGCGTGTAGCAGTGTAAGATATTATTTCACCTCTGATTACCACTTTTAATGTTTCCCACAGGATAGAGGGAGACACCGAGTCTGATTTGTTTTCGAGCAAAAAATTATCTATCACAGTAGACATCAATTCAAAAAATTTATCATCTGCTAACAAAGTTGAGTCAAGTCTCCACATGGGGCGGTGAGCTTGATTAAGTGATAAGGCTAAATCCAATATAACTGGAGAGTGATCAGACTCTACGATAGCAGAATATTCACTTTTCTTGACAAAGGGTAACAGAGATTTATCAATAAAAAAATAATCAATCCTTGAATATGACTGATGGACATGTGAAAAGAAAGAAAACTCCCTACTATCTGGAAACAAAAAGCGCCAAGGGTCAATGCAGCCCGTCTCCTTCATGAATACTCCTAAGGCCTGGGCCATCTTTGATGGGGATGTCGAACTTGAGCTTGATCGGTCTAGGGTTGGATCCATTACACAGTTCATATCACCACCCAAAATCAGGCGGTGAGAGTTCATGTTAGGTAGAGCAGATATTAACCCAGACACAAAGGCGGGGTCGTCCCAATTAGGAGCATATATGCAAGCAAGTGTAACCTGAGTATCATATAGAGAACCAGATACTATAACATATCTACCCTGTGGGTCTGATATGGACTCGCTTAAAGTAAACTGTATATTTTTGTGTATCAATATTGCTGTCCCTCTGGCTTTTGTGTTAAATTGTGAATGGTAAACTTGTCCCACCCATGGCTTCTTAAGTTTTATATGATCTGTAGAAATCAAATGAGTTTCCTGTAAAAATGCAATTTCAGTTTTTAGTTTTTTAAGGTGAGCAAAATTTTTTGCCCGTTTCACTGGTCCTCTCATGCCCTTCACATTCCAGCTGGTAAAACGAACCATTGAGGCCCCCCCTCTCATATTACTGTTACATATGTCAGCCATAACAATCTAATTTTATACGTGTTCCGGCCCGACAGCCCCACCCGGCAGCGCATGTCCACTTATCCACGGTATACAAACTTGAGAAAAAAATCAAATAAAAAAAACAACACAAATCACAAATGTGAAAGGAAAATGCAGCACTGAACCCAACCCTTATTAGAACCCACCCCGACTGAGTCTTCACTTCTCTTGACGAAGCCAACTGCTGTCCCCTAAATACCTGATAGGTCCTCCGATAGGCCATACACACAGTCCCAAACTAACTTTAGAAGGTTCCCAATAAACTTAACATGCAGGAGTTACACACTAAAGTATCAGTAATAATAAATAATGGGTAATTAAGCTCCACAGGGCACCTATACAATGACCCACGTCACTATAAATGTGAGTTTTTAGGCTAAAGTACACTAATTTAAATTAAATTATGACGGCCAGCAGCAGACATTAGAACTGGAGAACCAACAATTAAACCTTTAACATATAATTTTTAATTTCTGACCATAAGTAGGTGGTAAACAAAGCAACAGAAATAGCAAAAATAGTAATAATATCAATAAAATAAAATAATAGTAACAATAAAGGGTCTATTCGTTTGCATGTAAACATGGCGCAAACATACTCACAAATGTATAGATGTATGTCCTTGTGAGAGAGAGAAAAAAAAACCCAAAAAAAAACGGTATATCCATTTGAAGTTGAGTGTTGTCCAGTCATTTAAAGCAGTGTGCAATTGCAACTCCCAACTCAATAAAAATAAATAAGTAAATAAATAAACGTTTTTTTTATTTATTATTATTACTTTACTTTTTATTTTATTTTTATTTTCTTTCTACTATTTAGTAACCTCTTTCCTCATTCTCGGATGATTTTACCCTCTTTTTACGTCCTCTCCATCCATGCTGCATTCTGAGCACCCCCTGCCGTCCCCCAAGTCTGCTTGTCAGAAGTTTGTTTACTTTGCGACACAACTGTCGTAAAAAGCCTGGGCTTCCCCCGGCGTTTCAAACAGATGGGTTTCCCCTTTAAACGTGACTTTAAGACGGGCAGGGAAAAGAAGACGAAACGACACACCTCTCTTGTAGAATGCTCCTTTAACGTCGTTGAACGCCGACCTTTTCTTTGCAAGAGTGACGCTAAGATCTGGATATATTCTGAGAGTGATTCCTTGATACTTTATTTCGTGTTGCCTGGACCATCTTAAAGCGACTTCCTTCTCCCGATATCGATGGAATGCAACGATGAAGGGCCGCGGTGGTCGTCCTGCTGCGGGCTTGGGTCCAGCTGTGCGGTGCGCGCGTTCCAATTCCGGGGGAGAAGGAAATGTGTCGTCTCCCATAACATCCTTTAGCAGCTCGGAGATAAACTTGGTTGGATCCTGGCCGTCTTCACTGCCTTCAGGTATGTTAAGCATGCGTAGGTTTGATCTCCGAGATCGATTTTCCAGGCTTTCCAGGCGTTCGAGTAAGGTTGCGTTTTGGGCTTGTAGAGTTTTAACGACAGCCTCAGTTTCACATAAACGTTTAAAATTGTCGCCTGCCAGGGTTTCAGCTGCCACAAGACGGCCCTGAAAGGAGCCAACTTCGTCACGTAGTCCGTCCATCGATGCTTGTAGAGGCCGAATCGATTCTTGAATTAGTGCGGCCACATCCTCCTTAAAGTTGTTCCGCTGCTTAGATAGTTCTATAACCAGCTGAGACATGGAAACAGAGTCTCCACAATCACTT
>JBBPBX010034743.1:15702-32439 GCA_038048925.1 Garcialebias charrua
TAAAGTTGTTCCGCTGCTTAGATAGTTCTATAACCAGCTGAGACATGGAAACAGAGTCTCCACAATCACTTTCGCCAGGTGAAACAGTGTCAGAGGAGTCCGTGGCCATTGAGGCTACTTTACTAGCCAGGGTATTCGCACGCCTGGTTGAAGGCTTTTGTTTAGTGTTGTCACTGGCCATCATAACGTCTCAAGTGTACAGAAACTGTGCTTCTGTCAGTCCAGTGCTTGATGGAGGTATGTAACTCCGGTTTTAAAGTAGTTTAAAGAAAGTTAGTCGGGAGCTCCTTCAACCTGCTTCCTCCTTCTACATCACCAAACCGGAAGTCGTCGGGCGGTCCACTGTAACCAGCTCTCTATGCCCACCCATGTCTAAAACAAAACTTTTCGCGCCTCTTTCGAGCACCCGAAACGGCCCGTCATACAGAGGTTGGAGGGGCGAACGGTGGGCGTCACGTCGCACAAAAACAAAACGGGCAGACTGGAGTGCTATGGGCACAAATGCCTGCGGGAAACAATGGTGCACAGGACCCGGAACCAAAAAACTACTCTGCGAATAGGGGTCCACCGCTTCGAGGAAACGTGGAGCGGCAGCGTCTAACAAAAACTCCCCTGGGATACGTAAAGGCTGACCAAAAACCAACTCGGCTGATGAAGCGTTGAGGTCCTCATAGGAGCTGATCGCAACCCAAGCAGCACCCACGGCAAACGCTCCACCCAGCCAACGTCTGTAAGCGCAACACGTAATGTCGCCTTAAGAGACCGATGGAAACGTTCAACCAACCCGTTAGCCTGAGGGTGGTAGGCGGTAGTGCGATGCACCTGCACCCCCAAGGAGCGCGCCATCTCGGACCAGAGCCCTGAAATAAACTGGGGACCTCTGTCTGAAGTGATGTCCGAGGGCACACCAAAACGGGCAACCCAAGTGGAGAGGAACGCACCAGCCACGTCGGAGGTAGTTGTGGAAGAAAGAGGAACGACCTCCGGCCACCTGGTTGTGCGGTCGACCACTGTAAGCAGGTGTGTGAAACCCCGTGATGGGGGCAGGGGACCAACTAAGTCCACATGCACGTGGTCAAAACGCTTGGCTGGAATGGGAAATGGTTCCAGTGGTGCCTTAGTGTGCCGGTGCACCTTGGCACGCTGACAAGCCACGCAAGCCGCTGCCCAACTCCTCACCTCTCTGCGTAAACCAGGCCACACAAAACGTGCGCTGACTAGTTTCACAGACGCGCGCACACCTGGGTGCGAGAGAGAGTGAACAGAGTCAAAAATGCGGCGGCGCCAACCTGATGGAACCACTGGGCGTGTCCGGCCTGTGGAAACGTCACACAGGATCAAAGGACCGCCCTCTCCCAATTTGACCTCCTCTAGCTTAAGCCCTGAAACGCCGGCACGAAGGGCAGTTATATCAGCGTCTCCCGGTTGGTCAGCGGCCATGGCAGAAAAATCTACCCCGAGGAGCACAGGACAAACGAGTACCCGTGACAGACAGTCCGCCACTGAGTTGGATTTTCCGGCCACATGGCGGACGTCCGTTGTAAACTCTGAAATGGCCGCCAAGTGCCGTTGCTGATGCGCTGACCAGGGCTCCGAAACTTTAGACATGGAAAACGTGAGTGGTTTGTGGTCCACATAAGCCGTAAACGAACAACCCTCCAGCAAAAAAACAAAACAAAAATGCCGTGCAACTAAGAACAGCGCCAACAACTTGCGGTCAAAAACGCTGTACTTGCGCTCGCAGTCCCACAATTTTCGGCTGAAAAATGCCAACGGCTACCATGCGTCACCAACGCGTTGCTCTACAACAGCCCCCACCGCTATATCTGAAGCATCAGTTGTTAGCGCAATCGGGGCCTCTGAATCTGGATGGGCTAGGAGTGCCGCGCTAGCTAACACAAACTTAGCACCATCAAAAGCAGTGATCCGGTCCGGGGTCCAAACCACTGTGTCAGTCGCCTTCCTCGAGCGCAGGGCCTCGTAGAGAGGCTGCAGGAGATGGGCTGCATTGGGAATGAACCTGTTGTAAAAGTTCACCATGCCCAAAAACTCCTGCAACTTTTTAACCACCAGAGGACGTGGGAACTCTGCCACCGCCTGCACCTTGGCAGGCAATGGAACTGCACCCTGCGCGGAAATTCGATGACCTAAAAAATCGATCACCGGTAAACCAAACTGGCACTTAACCGGATTAATGATCAAGCCATGTGCATCCAAGCGCTGAAAATTTTCTTTCAGGTGCAACAGGTGCTCCTCGGTTGACGAGCTGGCCACCAAAATGTCGTCCAGATAGACAAACACAAAATCGAGGCCACGTAACACGGAGTCCATCAGCCTTTGAAAAGTCTGTGCTGCCCCCTTTAGTCCAAACGGCATGCGGAGGAACTCAAAAAGCCCAAAGGGGGTGATTACTGCAGTTTTAGGTACATCGCTGGACTGCACTGGGACTTGATGGTAGCCGCGCACCAGATCCACCTTAGAAAAAATGGAAGCACCCGACAACCGAACAGAAAAGTCCTGAATGTGCGGAATGGGGTAGCGATCAGGCATCGTCACGTTATTTAAACGGCGAAAATCGCCACATGGGCGCCATGACCCGTCTGCTTTTGGTACCATACCATACCATACCATACCAACTTTATTTCTAAAGCACTTTATAAACCGTAGGACCAAAGTGCTTTACACAAACATAAAATACAGTAAAAAATAAAATACAGTACAAAATTAAAAAGGTCAGATAAAAGACTAGCATTTAAAACAGTAAAAATTACACACACAAAAAACAAAATCAAACATCTCGGATCGCGTCAAAAGCCAAAGAGAAGAGATGAGTTTTAAGAAGAGACTTAAAAACTACAATGGACGAGGCTTGTCTTATGTCACTCGGAAGGTCATTCCAGAGTTTAGGGGCAATCACTGAAAAAGCACGGTCACCTCTGAGCTTAAGTCTAGTTTTTGGAATCCTCAGAAGCTGCTGGTCAGCAGATCTGAGAGAACGGGGGGGAGTGTAAGTTTGTAGTAGCTCAGTCAAATACGAAGGAGATCGGCCGTTCAGAGCCTTAAAAGCGAACAAAAGTATCTTAAAATGAATCCTATAATACACTGGTAGCCAATGTAAAGAGGCCAAAACAGGAGAAATACTATCAAATTTCCGTGTTCCTGTTAGAAGTCGGGCGGCAGCATTTTGAACTCTTTGCAGCTGTGAAATGCAAGAATCACTTAAGCCAGCATAAAGAGCATTACAATAATCCAGCCGAGTGGTTACAAAAGCATGGATTGCTGTTTCAAAATGTTGCCTTGGGAGAATTGGTTTCACTTTTGCTAACTGCCTTAAGTGAAAAAAGCTAGATCTCACAACTGTTCTGATGTGAGAATCCAGCCTTAGATCTGCATCTATCTTTACTCCCAGATTCGTAACAACTGGCTTTATGTAACGAGTCAGTAGGCAGTCAACAGGCAAAGACTTTCCATAGGAACTCCCAAAAATCACTACCTCTGTCTTGTCTTCATTTAGTTTCAGGAAATTTAGAGACATCCAAGTCTTCAAATCTTCTAAACATAGGAGCAAAGACTGGAGAGAAGTGTGGTCTGCTTTCTTTACCGGTACGTAAATCTGTGTATCATCTGCGTAGCAATGGAAAGCAATCCCGTGTTTTCGAAGGACGGAGCCAAGCGGCAGAAGATACAACAGGAAAAGAACAGGGCCCAAAATTGAGCCCTGTGGAACACCATATGAAAGAGGAGCAGAGGAGGACCTATGGCCATCAAGAGAGACACAAAAAGTACGATTTGTCAGGTAGGATTTAAACCAGTTGAGGGCTGTATGGCCAATGCCCACACACTGTTCTAAGCGTTTAAATAAAATATTGTGATCAACAGTGTCGAAAGCAGCCGAAAGATCCAGCAAAACCAAAATAACATAGTCACCAGCATCTGTTGAAAGGAATATATCATTAAAAACCTTTAAAAGTGCTGACTCTGTACTATGAAAAGATTTAAAACCAGATTGAAAGACCTCTAAAATGTTATGCTCAACAAGATAAGTCATTAGTTGATCATAGACTACCTTCTCAAGAATCTTAGAAACAAAAGGTAGTTTAGAGATAGGTCTATAATTTCCCAGGATATCGGGATCCAAATTTGGTTTCTTAATCAAAGGCTGGACAACTGCATGTTTTAGGTTTCCAGGGACAACACCTGAAGACAAACTACTATTTACAAGGGCAAGAACCGAAAGGCCTATAGTAGAAAAAACCTCATTAAACAGACGAGGTGGGATAGCATCATCCAGGGAACCGGTAGGTTTTAGATGACTAACCACCTCCTGTAAGGATGCTAAACTGACATAATCAAAACACTGAAAAACACCAGTGCAAGACACATAGTCGGAGGGGTCATTTACAGAGGGCATGATCTGAGCCCTAATCAAAGTGACCTTATCAACAAAAAACTGTAGAAACCTTTCACATAGTGCAGGGCAAGACTCCACAAGAGCACGGCGTGAAGGATTCAGAACAGAATCAATGATTTTAAAGAAAACAACAGGATTTTGATTCCTGGACACAATCTGATTGATTAGATATTGTCTCTTGGCATCTTTCACAGTTTTCTGATAACAGCGCCAACTATCCTTCAGTATTTGAAGCGATACCTGCAGATTATCCTTCTTCCATTTACGTTCAGCCTTACGACAGTTTTTCCTGGCAGCTCGAGTATCCACATTCAACCACGGTTCATATTTAGGTTTTACAGTTCGTAATTTCAATGGTGCCACCAAATCCAGAGTTGTTTTGCAGGTGGAGTAAAACCAGTTGCTGATATCATCAGCATTGTCCATCATGGTTTCAGGGATTTTCGAATTCATATTAAAAACAGAAGAAAACCCAACAGCAGTAGAAGGTTTAAGAACACGACAAAGCTTCGCTGCAGTGCTTGATTTAACCTTAGTAATAGGCTGCTTTATATTAAATAAAACTGGCATATGATCTGAAAATAAAGGGTCACCAACCACCAAATCAAAAACCGGCAAACCATACGTCAAAACCAGATCCAGAGTGTAACCATGCTCGTGTGTAGCACAGGTCACAAATTGCACAAAATTAAAATAATAATAATAATAATAATAATGTCTATTCCTGTCATCTGCATATGTTCCCATACACAGACGAAATTCGTCTCTGCATTTAACCCAACCACCTACCAGGTGGTGCAGTGAGCAGCCCGAAAGCGCCCGGGGAGCTGGAGAAATAGGTGTGCACTCATAGACACCCCAAGCTGGGTAGTGGCCGGGGCTCAATAACATTTAAAAATGACTGAGCCATGGGTGAGGAAGGACAGCAAACATGAATATTAAAATCACCAGTAATTAGAATCCTATCATAATGTAGCATGATGTCAGCCAAAAAAATCAGAAAATTCATTTATGAAATTTTTGTTATACTTTGGTTGCCGGTAGACCACCGCACATAACACAGGATGAGAACCACCAAGTTCAAAAAGACCAAGCTCAAAACTACAAAAACGGGCCGGATGTGAAGGGGGGAGGCCCATGGGCTGTTAGAGCGTCTAACAATACCCAACCTCTCCATGGCACCAAACTCCTCTTTAGCGATGGCCAGTTTAACAGCGTCGAGGCGGCGTGCACGTGCAAAAACGGGCGGTCCCGTAGTAGGGATGAAATGCTCGACCCCGTGTTTAGTTTCTGAAGAAGAAAAAGCAGGTGTAGTTAAAGAGGGGAATTCTGCCAGCAAACTTGAAAAACATCTCCTGAAACTAAAACATTAGCATGAGTTAGCGGCCCAGCCCCCCCAGACACACATGGGAAAGTTGCAAAAGTTACAGCGTCAATAAGTCTGCGGTTAGCAACATCTACTAACAGTCCATGAGCACATAAAAAATCTGCACCGATAATAGGAACAGTCACTGAGGCAACAACAAAGTCCCACTCGAACTCACGACCATGGAAAGAAACTGTTGCCCGTCTAGTGCCAAAAGTTCCAATGGGAGAACCGTTAGCAGCAGTTAGCAGTGGGCCACTGCCTCGGCCTGCTAATTCAGGTCCAACAGGGTGGACCAAACTCTTCTGGGAACCAGAGTCAACCAGAAAACGACGTCCTGACAGGGAGTCTGTGACGAAGAGCAGCTCACCTTGCTCGCCAGCGCCCACAGCTGCTACTGAGCGCCGGCTTCCTCGTTTCCCGACACCCCGAACGTGCATGGTGGGATGCAGCGCTTGGCCTTGTTGCCGAACCTCCGGTGGTAGAAACAAAGGGAGCTCCCCCGCCGAGTTCGCGCGCCAACAGCTGAAACCACCGCTGGCTCCTCCATCTCTGTCTGCTCGGGCTCCACCGACGTACTCTGCACCGCGAACCGTCTGGTAGCCAGCAGGACCCGGTCGGCCTCCTCCGCCAAACCCGGTAATCACCGGTAGATAAACAAGGGGAATTAGCCAAAGTAGCCCTCACTTGCGACGGAAGCTGGTGCAAGAAAATGTGCGGGAACAGGAACCCCCCATCGTCTGAACAAAGTAGCGACAGCATCTTGTCCATCATGCTCATAGCCGTGCCGTCACCCAAACCAGGCAGGGATAGCAGTTTATCAGCCCTCTCAGTTGAAGTCAAAGTGTACCGTCGCAGCAGAAACTCTTTGAGGGTGCCATATTTGCCCACGTGTGGCGGGTCGCGCAGCAGCGGCATGGCTTTGCGGGTTGACTGCATATCCAGAGCCGACACGACCAAGAAGTACCTGGTTTCATCTGCGTTCACGCCTCGGAGGCGAAAGAGTGCCTCGATGTGCTGGAACCACGAAACCGGGTCACTTTGCCAGAACTCCGGGAGCTTAACACTCGCTGCGGGAGCAAAGTCGGCTGGGGTCGGCTGCAACAGCTGGGCAGACGTCGCGGCGGCAGGGTCCGAAGAAGAAACAACATCCTCGTTTGGTCTTGACATATTTCACGTCGCAGGTCACCACTGTAGCGTGTGAAGAAGGAGAAACAAACTGATTTGCAAGCAGTTGACTTTAATCCTTCGAGCGCCAAAACCAGAAACAGAATGAATAAAATCACACATGAACACTTCTTCTTCTCCTCCTGGAAAACCTGGGGAACACCTCGCTGGCGCCTCATACTGGGTGAGAGAGAGATGAGGCAATTTACCTTACTAATACACCACAGTACCTAAAAATTTTAATGACCACTGCGTTTGGGTATGTGGATATCTTTCAAATTAATTTTGTAATGTCAGAATGTTAATCAATAGGCCTTTTACCAGTTGACGTCATTGCGATGCGCACTCACATTTTTCGAGAATTTACCAGAACCTGGGGCTAACGCCGCCTAACCTTACTGGAATGTTTTCATTACTGCCAACGGTCGCGATGGGGAAATATGACTTTTATTGTGTTTATAATTGTTCGAGGCAACGTAAACGAGTAAAAGAAGAAGGTGAGACTTGTTCGTTTTACCAGGTCCCTCTAGGAAAGTCGAGTAAAGCGACTAAAAGAAGGAAGATGTGGCTTCAAGTGCTTCGCCGGCAGGACTTCACCCCGACACAAAACAGCAAAGTGTGTAATCGGCATTTTTTATCTGGCATGGCCAAACTCCGTGGATCACGTTCCTACATTACATCTTGGATATGGGAAACAGACAAAACAGAGAACAACCTCCCGCAGCAGAACAACATGCTACTGGACAGCAGAGGTGGGTAGGAACGCGTTACATTTACTCCATTACATTTACTTAAGTAACTTTTTGAGAAAATTGTACTTGTGAGAGTAGTTTAAATGTGAAAGACTTATACTTTTACTTGAGTAAATTTTAGGGGAGAAAACCGCAACTTTTACTCCGTTACTATGGGCTTTCTGCCGATCGCTACCGTTACTTTTTGTTTAAAGTATAAAAACATTTGTGGCAAATTTATTGCGTAACTTATTGTCACCTGACATGTAACCAATCAAGTGAAGCCAACCAGTCACGTGACCACAACAAACTCTCCGCGCAACCGGCGCAGGGCAGTGACGTTGAGATTCTGGACTCAGAGTCAGAGTCAGAGTCAGAGAGAATTTATTGTCATTTGCACCGCATGTAGTACATGTGTTGAAAACGAGATTATGTACACAGGGTCCCAGTTACATCCAACAACAAATGCAAGAGAAAAACAATAATAACATCTAGGATTAACTAAGAGAGACATCAGCTAGTAATACACTAAGCCCTAATGTAGTAGAAAAACATCATTATAAACAGCAGCACGAACATGAGCAGATGGTCACAGATGAACGCAGCAACAAGAAACAGATCAGCATCAGCATGATGTGACATTTTGCAGTGTTTATTCTTATTATTTATTTATTCATGAGTCTGACAGCCTCAGGGTAGAAGCTGTTCCTCAGTCTAGTGGTTCTACATTTGATGCTCCTCAACCTCCGTCCCGAGGGGAGTGGTGCAAAGAGTGAGTGTGCTGGGTGAGTGAGGTCTTTCATGATGCAGGTGGCTCTTTTTCTGCATCTGGAGGTGTAAATGTCTGTGATGGTGGGGAGACTGACTCCCACAGACTTCTGTGCAGCCTTCACCACTCTTTGTAGAGCTTTCCTCTCTGCAACTGTGCAGCCTCCATGCCACACGTTGATGCTGGAGCACAGGACGCTCTCCACTGCACACCTGTAGAACGAGGTGAGGACTGAGCTTCTCAGACCGGCTCGTCTCAGCCGTCTGAGGAAGTAGAGTCTCTGATGACCTTTCTTGATCAGGCTGGTGGTGTTATTGCTCCAGCTGAGGTTATCATTCATGTGTACACCCAGGTATTTGTAGCTGGAGACCACCTCCACCGCAGATCCACCTATATACAGTGGGGTGTGGGTGTGTTTGTTCCTTCTGAAGTCCACAATCATCTCCTTCGTCTTCTTCACATTCATGTGAAGGTTATTCTCTTTGCACCAACTCTCCAGATGTTCCACCTCCTGTCTGTAGCTGGATTCATCATTATCTGTGATGCATCCCACCACAGCTGTATCATCTGCAAACTTAACAATATGACAGCCTGGATGTGTGGCTGTACAATCATATGTGAGCAGAGTAAACAGAAGAGGGCTCAGCACACATCCCTGAGGAGAGCCAGTGCTGAGGGTGATGGTGGAGGAGGAGAAGTTGTGGATCTTCACGGACTGTGGTCTGTTTGTTAAGAAGTCTAAGACCCAGTTACAAATAGAGGGGCTTAGTCCAAGTGTGGATAGTTTGTCTATCAGAGTTTGGGGGATCATGGTGTTGAAGGCAGATGTGAAGTCCACAAAGAGCAGACGCACGTATGAGTCCTTCTGATCCAGGTGGGTGAGAGCAGTGTGGACCACGGAGGAGATGGCGTCCTCTGTTGATCGGTTCTCACTCGGTTGAAGAGAGAGACGTACGGACGGTTCCTGAAAGAATGGCGACAGAAGCTGGCGAAGCGAAGTCAGAGCACCCCTGGCCTCACATACGACCCATGTTCACCAGTCGTCTAAAAAGAACAGGTACATCATGCGCTGTCAGCTGTGTCTGCCAAAACTTGTAGATGTTTCAGCCTACACTCAACGTCAAATTTGAGAAAACACGTTGCGGTAAGTTTGCCTTTATTTTTTACCTTTTTTGTGTGTAATGATGTCAGCTCTATTACAACAGCATGCATAACTTTAAAACTGTGTATGACGTGACTATTGAATGTTACGTGGTGTGTTACTGAAAACGTGTTCACACTCTGTGTGAGCACACATGAGCAAAATGCTAATGTAGCTAAAAACAAACGGTTTGCTACATAATGGGACGGTTGGTGGAAGATGTAGCTACACATACCAACAGTCCCCTCAGATTTTTAAAGTCACAAACCTCCAATAAGTGTCTTAGTGGAACACAATTTGTTAAGTGTCCTTGGGTGTCCTGAAAGGCGCTTTTAAATAAAATTATTATTATTATTACAATTGATTCATACAGGCCTAGTAGGAAACAAACCAAAATGCATAAAACGTCACAGTATTATACTATTTATCTAAAAAAATGTTCAATACAGAAACAACTGGACTTAATTTGTAACAGAAGACGTTTCGCTCTTCATCCGAGGAGCTTTCTCAATTCAATTCAAAACCAGTTTTTATCAGTTACATTAAATAGCCAAAGCAAAATCTTACATTCCAAAATGGATCGGGTTTTAAAGAGTCACCCAGAGTAGAAAATCAATCTGATGACCAGGAAAGGCTTCAAAAATAAATAGGCACTCAGATTGTCGCTACAACAGAAAGAAAAAGAGGGCCGGGGTGTAATGGACAGAAAAACGTTTTCTTGCCCACGGGTTTCACAGATAAATGTGACTCCAACATTTTCAGAAAATCCAATGTGGCGCAAAGATTTCAAGATTCTTGGACAGATATAAGAGCCAGGCCAGAAGGATCGGTTGACATTCTCTAGCCTGGCAAGACAGATTGAAAGTGGGCTTACCAAAGGCTATTCAGAGACAGATATTATTGATGCTGTGATACGTGCTATAACACCTGGCCTACAATTACGGAGCTATTTGGAGGGAAAAGAGATCCTTACCTTACCTGCTCTGCGTAGAATCTTAAGGTCCCATTACCAGGAGAGAGCTACCACAGATTTACATAAGCAGCTAACCTCTGAGGTTCAGGGCAGCAAAGAGTCTCCTCAGAATTTCTTAATCAGGGCTATGGACCTGAGGCAGAAAATTCTGTTTGCCTCTCAGGAAGCAGAGTCAGCTTTAAAATATGAACCTGCTCTTGTCCAGAATCTGTTTATGCATACCATCTTGACAGGTTTACAGAATGACAACATCAAGAGTGATCTTCAGCCTTACCTCACAAAGCCTGGCGCACCCGATGAACTGCTGCTGGAGAAAGTGAATATTGCTTGTACAAATGAAAAGGAGAGGCAGGACAAAAAGAAGCACGCTGTCCCACAAAGGGCAACCAGTGTCAGTACTGTCCAGTCTGGTGAGCCGGCCAGAGAAACAAAAACTCCAACCCAGCAAAGCCGATCTCAGATGTCCCCTGATGTGTTATCTGAGATCAAAGAAATGCGCTCTGACATGGTGTTGTTAAAGGATCTAAGAGCTGAAGTGTTCCAAATCAGGGAAACAATCCAAAAAAACACTAATACACAGCCAAAGCAACCCCCACAAAGTTTAGAACAAGTGTTTGCCGCAAGTCCAGTGTTCTCACCTACAGAACAGTCCTTCAGATTCATGTCACCCATGATGCCAGTTTATCCTCAACAGCACCCAAAATTGCTGCAGGAATACAGGCCCCTGTATGGTCCAGGACAGATGAGAGGGACTGCACAATTTCAACAAAGGTTTGCTCCACAACGATATTACCAAAGACCACGCCAACAACCCAGATGCTTCGCTTGTGCCCAAGCCAATGAGGAACATTGTCAGCATTGCTTCAGATGTGGAGGTACTGAGCACTTCAGGGCAGGATGTAGAGCAGACAGAGCAGCTCCTTCAACCTATAGGGGACCTTAAAACTAAGTCGGGTTGCCTCCGTGGGGCGTGGGGCAGCCAGAGCTAACTACAAGTCCCATTTTATGTTTATTATTATGTTTATGTTTATTAAATTTGTTCATTTTTTTAACAAAAGAAACACAATACAAGACAATCCCATTAATGATACGTACACAATGTAAAAAAAATGAAAGGTAGCAGAAAGAAGAATAAATCTTATTATATCTGCCCCTTTTTTCAAACAATCAGATTAAACAATAATAATCTTTCACCAGCAGTACAAAATGACTAACTCTTTCTAATTTTCTAATACTAATACTAATACATAACTAATAATTGATACAATACACATTATGCTAATTCATATATATTTTTTCAACAAATTCCTTTTGATCATTTTCTTAAATGTAAACAGTGACTTGGCATTTTTAACTACATTCTCCAAGCCATTCCATAATCTAATTCCCTGGATTGAGGTAGAACGTCCCTTCAAACTAGTTCTGAATTGTGGTTTTACAAACATCTCTGTCCCCTTAAGATTATAACAACTTTGTCTTTTAACAAAATTCATTTGGATATTTAAAGGTAATTCGTTATTCTGAGCCCTATACATAATTGATAAAATATTATAATCAACCAAATCATGGAACTTCAATAATTTCAGTTGATAAAATAATGTACTGGATGGATGACAGTAATGTTTTCTAGTGATAATTCTTACAGCTCTTTTCTGTAATACAAAAATAGGCTTTGTGATTGTTTTACACGCTTTCCCCCAAACATCAATACAATAGATTAAGTGTGGAACAATGATTGTGTTATACAACAAATACAGAGCTTTATCATTCAATAGGTCTCTGACCTTGTATAGTACTGCAATCGATTTAGCTATTTTTATTCTTACAGAATTTATGTGTTGTTTCCATGTCAGTTTGTCATCAATAATAACACCCAAAAACTTCACCTCACTCACTCTACAAATCTCAACACCCTCAATTTTGAGTGGAACATCAACAGTTTTCTTTTTATTACTGAATATCATGTAATTAGTTTTTTCTAGATTTAATGATAATTTATTGATTTTAAACCAAGTTTGTATTTTGGTAAATTCTGTCTTTATCAATTCCAACATTTGTTCTATATCTTCACCTAAACAGAAAAATGTGGTATCATCAGCAAAAAGTATACATTTAAGGAGTCCTGACACATTTACCAAGTCATTCACATATAAAATAAATAGCTTTGGTCCAAGCACAGAGCCCTGGGGAACTCCACATGTGATATTACAGAGGTCAGATCTTACATCATTTATTTGTACAAATTGTTTCCTATCTTTCAAATAGCTAGATACCCACTGTAATGCTGGTCCTCTAATACCATATTTGTTCAGTTTTTCAAGGAGAATGGTGTGATCAATAGTATCGAATGCTTTTTTTAAATCAACAAAAATACTGACACAATATTGTTTTTGATCGACAGCAGTAGTTATTTGTTCCATTAATTCCATGAGAGCCATTGATGTAGAGTTTTTAGCTCTGAACCCATATTGACTGTTGCTTAGAATATTTTGTTTGTCTATAAATTGATCTAGTCTGTTCACAAATAGTTTTTCAAGAATTTTAGAAAACTGTGGTAACAAGGATATAGGTCTATAATTGTTGAACACACATTTATCACCATTTTTAAAAAGAGGAACTACCTTAGCTACTTTCATATTATCTGGAAATATTCCTGTTGAAAATGATAAGTTACATATATATGTAAACGGCTCAATAACATGGCTCATTATATCCTTTACAAACATCATATCCATGTCCACCCAGTCCTTTGATCTCTTGTCTGTAAGATTTTTTACTACCTTCATTATTTCCTCTTTGTTAGTTCCATTTAGAAAAATACTGTTTGCACAGCCTGTAATTGAATGGCTCACATTATTATCTACTTTTGGTATTTTAGCTGCAAGGCTTGATCCAACATTCACAAAATATTGATTAAATCCATTGACAATTTCATTTTCATCATAAACTTCATCTTTTTCTTTTACAAAATATTTTGAAATACTAGTTTTTGCTTTATGATTCTTCATAACACTATTAAAAAAAAAACCTTATGATGAGTACAATTAATGGACTAAGTTTTCCCTCGCCCGGACGCGGGTCACCGGGGCCCCACTCTGGAGCCAGGCCCGGAGGTGGGGCACGCTGGCGAGCGCCTGGTGGCCGGGCTTTTACCCATGGAGCCCGGCCGGGCACAGCCCGAAGAGGAGACGTGGGTCCCCCTTCCCATGGGCTCACCACCTGTGGGAGGGGCCAAAGGGGTCGGGTGCAATGTGAGATGGGTGGTGGCCGAGGGCGGGGACCCTGGCGGTCTGATCCTCGGCTACAGAAGCTGGCCATTGGGACATGGAATGTCACCTCTCTGGTGGGGAAGGAGCCTGAGCTAGTGTGTGAGGTTGAGAGGTTCCGACTAGAAATAGTCGGACTCACCTCAACGCATGGCTCTGGCTCTGGAACCAGTTTCCTTGAGAGGGGTTGGACACTCTTCCACTCTGGAGTTGCCCCTGGTGAGAGGCGCCGAGCAGGAGTGGGCATACTGGTTGCCCCCCATCTTGGTGCCTGTACGTTGGGGTTCACCCCGGTGAACGAGAGGGTAGCCTCCCTTCGCCTACGTGTGGGGGGACGGGCTCTGACTGTTGTTTGTGCCTATGCACCAAACGGCAGCTCAGACTACCCACCCTTTTTGGAGTCCTTGGAGGGGGTATTGGAGAGTGCGCCTCCTGGGGACTCCCTTGTTCTACTGGGGGACTTCAACGCTCACGTGGGCAATGACAGTGAGACCTGGAGGGGTGTGGTTGGGAGGAACGGCCCCCCTGATCTGAACCAGAGTGGTGTTCTGTTATTGGACTTCTGTGCTCGTCATGGATTGTCCATAACGAACACCATGTTCAAGCATAAGGGTGTCCATATGTGCTCTTGGCACCAGGACACCCTAGGTCGCAGTTCGATGATCGACTTTGTTGTCGTCTCATCTGATCTGCGGCCGCATGTCTTGGACACTCGGGTGAAGAGAGGGGCGGAGCTGTCAACTGACCACTACCTGGTGGTGAGTTGGCTCCGATGGTGGGGGAGGATGCCGGTCAGACCTGGCAGACCCAAACGTATTGTGAGGGTCTGCTGGGAACGTCTGGCAGAGTCTCCCGTAAGACGGAGCTTTAACTCCCACCTCCGGGAGAGCTTTGAACACGTTCCGAGGGAGGCGGGGGACATGGAGTCCGAGTGGGCCGTGTTCCGCGCCTCTATTGTCGAGGCAGCTTATCGGAGCTGTGGCCGCAAGGTTGTTGGTGCCTGTCGTGGTGGCAACCCTCGAACCCGGTGGTGGACACCGGCAGTGAGGGATGCTGTCAGGCTGAAGAAGGAGTCCTATTGGGCCTTTTTGGCTTGTGGGACCCCGGAAGCAGCTGATAGGTACCGGCAGTCCAAGCGGCATGCGGCTCGGGTGGTTGCTGAGGCAAAAACTCGGGCGTGGGAGGAGTTCGGAGAGGCCATGGAGAATGACTTCCGTACGGCTTCGAGGCGATTCTGGTCCACCATCCGGCGTCTCAGGGGGGGAAAGAGGTACGCGACCAACACCATTTATGGTGGGGGTGGCGTGCTGCTGACCTCAACTCGGGATGTTGTGAGTCGGTGGGCGGAATACTTCGAAGACCTCCTCAATCCTACTGGCACGTCTTCCACTGAGGAAGCGGAGCCTGGGGACTTTGGGTCGGGTTCTCCGATCTCTGGTGCTGAGGTCGCCGAGGTGGTTAAAAAGCTCCGCGGTGGCAAGGCTCCGGGGGTGGATGAGATTCGCCCGGAGTTCCTTAGGGCTCTGGATGTTGTAGGGTTGTGTTGGCTTACGCGACTCTGCAATATCGCGTGGACATCGGGGGCAGTTCCCTTGGATTGGCAGACTGGGGTGGTGGTTCCCCTATTCAAAAAGGGGGACCGTAGGGTGTGTTCCAACTATAGGGGGATCACACTCTTAAGCCTCCCTGGTAAGGTCTATTCAGGGGTTCTGGAGAGGAGGGTCCGTCGGATAGTCGAACCTCGGATTCAGGAGGAGCAGTGTGGTTTTCGTCCTGGTCGTGGAACACTGGACCAGCTCTACACCCTCAACAGGGTCCTGGAGGGTGCGTGGGAGTTTGCCCAACCAGTTTACATGTGCTTTGTGGACTTGGAGAAGGCATTCGACCGCGTCCCTCGGGGGGTTCTGTGGGGGGTACTCCGGGAGTATGGGGTACCAGGCCCTTTGATAAGGGCTGTTAGGTCCCTGTACGACCGGTGTCAGAGCTTGGTCCGCATTGCCGGCAGTAAGTCAGGCTCGTTTCCGGTGAGAGTTGGACTCCGCCAAGGTTGCCCTTTGTCACCGATTCTGTTCATAACTTTTATGGACAGAATTTCTAGGCGCAGCCAAGGTGTTGAGAGGATCCGTTTTGGTGGCCTTAGAATCGCTTCTCTGTTTTTTGCAGATGATGTGGTCCTACTGGCTTCATCAGTTCGTGATTTACAACTTTCACTGGAGCGGTTTGCAGCCGAGTGTGATGCGGCCGGGATGAGGATCAGTTCCTCCAAATCCGAGGCCATGGTCTTGAGCCGGAAAAGGGTAGCATGCCCTCTCCGGGTCGGGGAGGAGGTCCTGCCCCAAGTGGAGGAGTTTAAGTATCTCGGGATCTTGTTCACGAATGAGGGAAAACTGGAGCGTGAGATCGATAGGCGGATAGGTGCAGCGTCCGCAGTGAAGCGGGCGCTGTACCGGTCTGTCGTGGTGAAGAGAGAGCTGAGTCAAAAGGCAAAGCTCTCAATTTACCGATCGATCTACGTTCCCACCCTCATCTATGGTCATGAGCTTTGGGTTATGACCGAAAGAACAAGATCTCGGATACAAGCGGCTGAAATGAGTTTTCTCCGCAGGGTGGCTGGACTCTCCCTTAGAGATAGGGTGAGAAGCTCAGTCATCCGGGAGGGACTCGGAGTAGAGCCGCTGCTTCTCCACATCGAGAGGAGCCAGTTGAGGTGGCTCGGGCATCTGGTTAGGATGCCTCCTGGACGCCTCCCTGGTGAGGTGTTCCGGGCATGTCCCACCGGGAGGAGACCCAGAGGAAGACCCAGGATACGCTGGAGGGACTATGTTTCTCGGCTGGCCTGGGAACGCCTTGGGATTCCCCCGGAGGAGCTGCTCCAAGTGGCTGGGGAGAGGGAAGTCTGGGCCTCCCTACTTA